>JBBPTX010000328.1:0-33615 GCA_038094595.1 Pulveroboletus aff. annulatus
GACTACCGGTGTAGACTGCTGGTTTGTTCCAAGGTGTGTACAATACCCATACTAGGAAGGTCGAGTTTGATCAGCCACTCAGTACTAATTCCAGGTCTCCCAGGTAGGTGCCATAGGTGGTTTACATCTTTGGGGATTCCCAACTAGTACACTCATCCGTGCATATAGTCACCGGACCGGTCAAAAATTTCTCCTCTGAATCCGAAGCTGCAAATATACGGCTTACGTTTGAGTGGCGAGCGCAGCAACGGCCATACTATCCCTTTGATTTCTATTGTCATTCTAGTAGGTGCGCATTCCATCCGCTGCTTTCGTTGTCAATGTAGCGGCAAACATCTTCTACAGCTTTGGCAGGCTTTCATCCTAAGTCACTGCCCTCTAAACGTTGATTGCCCGGTCGAGGCATGCGGTGGTATTCCATGTACATTGAGAAGCAGTCAGGTGCCCATCTTTCATGTTGTGTCCCCGTATTAGCGTCAGATCGCTAGTCGCCTGTGTTTCCCTTGTGCATACACCTAGAATATTTCGGACGTCACAGTGCAACACAGCCCACACCTCCACTGATGAATTCAGCCCCGTTCTGCCAGCCACTGGGGGCTGAGTTCATCAAGTTACGATTTGATTTTTAGGGTGAGTACGGTCAGTTCTCTCCTAGCCATCAACAAAGTACCTAAAACATAAAACATAAAACCACTGCTCGTGGGGGTTTGCGTTGGTAACTCTCAATCCAGTTACCTCTGAAACGAGTCCGGGTTGTCAACGCACTGCCACAAGCATGTACACTTCTGCGCATTTCGCCGGTGCGCAATCAGTCTAGGGCTTGGGGACATTCATCAATTAATATTCGGGATAAAAACCCGGAGTCTCGAGACCTTTCGCTCTTGACATTGAGCACCTGCTACATCGGCCTCGCACCGCAAGTCCGCAACCAACATGCAGCTGCAGCTCACCTTCCTGTCTCGCGTTGTGACAATTTTCTTGATTGTTATTTCGCAACTTGTGGTTGCCTCTCCCACTCCAGATGATCCTCCCGGTAGGAGTCATAACGGAGAACTCGAATGTGAGCATTATTCACTTCGACAAATGTTCTTCTCGTCATACCCCATCTAGCGGCCGATGGCCTGGAGCCCGAAACCCTACTGTGGCTTTAATTAGAGAGTGCCTGCGGGGGTGTGGGGACGTATGTTAAAAGAAGGCATCCGAGGAAATTATCTTTTCGTCAAGTATCATCGCCCTCGACAGACTTCGCGACGAGCGTGAGCCAGCGTTGCAGTCTCCACCAAGTCCTGACTGCCGTTACTTGCTTTCAAGTTGTTCATACAGGTTAAACATACCGATTTATTGTCCCCATGTCGGAATAAAGCAAGCACGTGTGCAGCTGTCGATCAGTACGAACATAGATACATAGATACATTGTACTCGTTTAACCTTCCCTTTTTTTTATCTTTTGTCCATTGTATGTCATCTTGACTACGGTATCTAGAGTAGTCGATATATAGCCCGCCTTGAGTGCTGATGACCTCAGTTCGTTGGCGTTGAAGCACGACTGAGGTGAGATCCTGCCTTTTGTACCATAATAACCTATCTAACCGTACTTGGCCTATCTCACGCAGTCGTCATCCGTCTTTTAGCTCGTACCTTTTTCACCCCCGATCCATACTACTATTTAATTGGATCCGTTTCATCATCTCGAGTGTCCTCTGAGTTTTGAGCGCAAGCCGTGTTGTCTCACTGGCACATGATTCATGCGACACTATCCCATGTGTGCAATGTCTTATTCGCCGACGTGTCCAGCTTGCAATTGCTATCTGGAATTCTACTCCAAGACTAAGTCTTGCTCCTGCTACTAGCACTAGTATATAATTTATTCGTGTATTCCATCATCCTGCCCCGTCCGCTCTTGTTAGGCCGCGGCAAATTGAACGACTGGTGTCCCAGGCGATACATCGACTCGGACATTCCGTTCCGTAACCACGTAACCACCTAGCTGGGATCGCACATATTTGCTCGAGCTTAATTTTTTGATGCCTGTCACTACCACACATGCCTGTTCCAGGTGACATTAACTCGCTCGGCTGATTCTGGGCCGGAACCGAAAGCCCACCCAAGGTCCGTCCGAGGGAAATTCGTGACACAGCTCATTCTTGTCCCCGGCTAGTTCGGCCCATCATTGTGCCACTGGCAACCCAACGCCTTTCATCGCTCTCCTTGTTTCTACAGTACCGCATTCCTCCCGACTCATGCGTTGTCTCCGCTATTCTTTCCTTCAAGTCGAGTGACTAGAATGGATACAACTTGAAACATTCCTTGTCGGCCAAGAAACTGGATAAAGAACAGGTAAACCAGCCTCGGATTTTTATCAATTATCGGCAAATCGCCTTACAGAGAGCAGCTTCTAACCTGAGTTGAGCTGTCTCCCTGATTAAATGACTCTAGTGATAGCCAAAACTAGACCAAGGTGTCAGTGCGCTCAACGTTTTGCTCGAGCTGTGCAGCGTGACTTTCGTACCTGGTATATGACTCTGGGTTGCTAACTTGTGCGGTGTACATTGTCCATTGCACTGTGTTCATACGATGATAAAAGCCCGAGGTCTGTCGAGGATCAGTTCACTCTTGCCAGCCTTTCAAGACAGGCCCATTCTTGAAATCACTTGGGACGTCTTCGGGCTCATACCAACGTCATAGCAACATGCAGCCCACCTCGCTGTCTCGCATTATCACGATCGTTTTAATAGTTGCCTCACGACTTGTGGTTGGTTCCCCTATTCCTCAGGATGGTAACTCGGACCTCCCCAGCGAGCAAAATACCGGAGAAATGGAATGTAAGCTTTGATCCGGCGGTACAGGAAAACATGTTCTCAATAACTTTGTCTTCCATCTAGCAAGCAATGGCCTCGAGTCCGATTCGTCCTTCCATGCCTGGTGGTTTTGACACTTTTGAGAGTGTACAGGGACAAGTTAATTAATTTACCCCTTGCCCCTGGACCTGGCGAGGAAGCTGAAGGCTGTGGCGTACCTCACTGCGCCACGGCGTCGTCTGTTAATGTGCCAAGGCCCAAAAGGGACCATCAGGTGCATGTGCCAGCACCCGTTACCGCTGCCAGTGGTTCCCTGTTCTTCGCTGTTCCTTCCATCCACTAGTCCAATGGAACCTTCACCTTCTCGCTTCGTACCCCGGGCTTATCCTCTTCCCTCTCGAGCCTACACATAATTACTCTCGCAATTTCCCCTATACTACTGTTACTCTCTAAATATTCATTTAACTTATTCGTAATTTTAACTGGAATCGTGAACAATATGATGTTGAGCAATCTACACCAACGTCATATAGACCAGTTTCCTTGAGAATAATGTCTTCGTCTCCGTTCCAAAGCACAATCAGAGTGGTCAAGTGCAGTCCACTTATATATGCCCTCACTAACATAGTATTGATTGCCTGACGTCGTAAATACACCGGCATGAACGCTGGTAGACTGAGGCAGTGATGGAACAACTCGAGAAGTAGCTGTGTCCGTAATTATCGGATTCAACATGCACGAGCATAACATCCAACTTGAAAACGTTGGGAAGGTAGAATTCATACCAGGATCTCTAAAAGTTTAAACCAATCTCTTCATCTTGCGATGACATGGTCTTCTTCCTCGAATCTTCAATGTCAATAGTCACGTTGGTGGTTGTCATCGAAGGCATTGTACGACTTTTGAACACCATAGGGGCCACACCATTGCGCGTACCTGTTTGGGTGCTCCAGGCTCTTCCAGATGCCACCCGGAGAATAAGCATTTGAGGAGAAAGACACTGGGAATACCGTTAGCAGGTACAGAAAGCAGCTCGAGGGAAAAAGACTTACCATGAACATGGCATACAACGACAGAAAGAGGATCGATATCTCGCTATTGAGGCCATATGAAACTACGAATGCAATACCAACCAACGTGTATGGGAGCGCGGACTCGACGATTACTGCGGCCAGACTGAAATAAGTCACGGCAAACGCATGTCCAAATTCTTTCTTCATGCTGTGCGCGTAATGCAGGATGCGACCGCAAATCAAGGAAGTGACCAATGCGTTTAGGCCGATCGAAGTTGCGATGTAGGTGACACCGATGTGAGTGGCAAACCCAGTGAAGAAGTCTCCGCTTGGGGATCCGGTGTAGTAGAGCTCCAGAATGCCAAATACTGAAGCGGCCTCGTTAGAGATTCAGACTGGAAACAAATCATTCTATACTCACTCAAAGTTGCCAACCACAGGAAACAAGGAAGGATGATGACTCTTCGATCCCGCCAGACAACCAAACATCGGTATATCTATGAAGGCACTCTTGTCTGCAACACATTCGCGAGCAAGTTATCTAATGTACTCACCAAAAGGCCATCACTCATCAATTGAAGAACAACTGAAGACGCAGTGCCCATCGTCTGATACCAAACAGACGCGTAAGTTGCAACGTATGCGGCAGAGCCCCCAGGAAAGTTTGCGTTGACAATCCACATTTCTTGTCCAAAGACAGATTGGACGGCCACAAAGATAGTAATGAGAAATAAAAGAGCGGTGCTGAAGTACATGAAGAAACGACTGGATCTTTCGTGAACTGAATTGGACGAGGTGTAGATGTACATGGTTTTTGCATACAGCACAAGTTCGACGCCTGAAACCGGAATGAAGGATGACTGTTGGAAAGCAATTCGTCGTGATGGAATACATTCACATACCATAGAGGATCCAGTTGAAGTTATTGCCGATGTAGAACGAGTTTTGGAAGAATGCGTTTGACATGTTTTCAAGGAGGGTTCTAAGCGCTGAGAGACTCGATCCTTGAAAACCGGGCACTACCGTGACTTAGACTCGATTGAGAAATGAGTCGCTCAGCTCCCTTTTACTTGAACGACGGTGAGAAAACTGGACTTCCCCGTGGGTCAAACACAAGCTGGCGTGTCCAGGCCATCACGGCATGCGCAGAGACGACGTGGCGGGTCGGGTACTCAGGCTATCAATTGAGGACTCGAGTCCAAGTCTCGAATGGAAACAATGGAAGGCCGGTGCGCCGCTGACGGCGACTGACCTGTTCTGCCAGTGGTGCCCACGAGGACACCCTCAGGGACAGACACCGCTAAGACTACCGGCAATAACTGCTCAGCCCCTCGACTGCTGCGTAGGAATTGTTTCACTGCCTCGCCCAACAACTCCATCCGATCAGATCCGACGTAACAACGCACAAGTTTACCACCATTGCCAGCCGCCGATTCTTTATGCAGTAATGGTGCTGATGTCAAATTTTACACAAATGGCCGCCGTAACATCGCTCGTGTCCGACCTATCATCGGACCCATCGTGCCTTGATGTTAAACCACACCATTGAAAAATAGGCGCCTCGATGTCAGGAATAGAGCTTCCCTCAGCCGTCGAGTCAGCAGTGACTACCATGTCCGACTCACTGTTCCAAAACTCATTCTACATTGGTAACGCTTTCAACGGCATCTTGTATGGCAAGTCATTTCCAACTTCGCTTTTTACTACAAACTTCGTCATGGGACGCTGATCGCTGAATAGGTATTGAGCTAGTCCTTTACACCCAAACAATACAAGCTCTATTGCGTCCAGATACGAAACACCCACGTACCAGCCGCTTCTTTGCAATTTTCAATACTGTCCTCCTCTTCCTCGTAACTATCTTCGTCGCCGTTCAAGCAGTATTTGGAGAGGAAATGTGGATTGTAAACGCAAGCTTTCCGGGTGGTGCAGCAGCGTATCTAGGGACATATGCTTCTGTGTGGTATCAGACGTTGGGAACTGCTGCATCGATCGTCATGCAGTTGATGAGTGATGCTCTATTGGTGAGTTGAGCGCATTCAAACGTACGGATAAATGCTAAGCCATCGCGATACATGTTTACCAAACAGATCTATCGGTGTTTCATAGTATACAATAGCCTTGTAGTCTTGACTTTCCCATGCGTTCTTTGGGTCGCAACTCTTGGTATGTCTCATATCTCGCCGTCCATTCCATTCAAACTACTTTTCATTCTCATTCTCGAACCTTATCTCATGCTATCCTTTCACCTCAGTTTTCGGTATCATCGAGCTCTACTACTCCGGCGTCCCTTCTGGCGACATCTTTGTCGGGCTCGCAGCTCACATCGGTGTTACCTATGTTTCTATCTCGATTGGACTCAATGTTACCGTCTCGATTATGATCTGCGCACGAATTGCATATTTGGGAATGTCAGGGCACATTTCATCCCACACCACAATAGAGAAGGAGAGGATAAAGTATGCAGGAACAATCCCAATCATCGTGGAAAGTGCATTGCCTTACGCGATGTCGGGTATTGCATTTGCGGTTTCGTTTGGGATAGGAAGCCAGACTTCCATCTTTTTTATGTCCATCTACGTCATGTTTACTGTGAGTCACTTTCTTTCGTCTGGTTTTATTTATGTTTGGTATAGCTCACTGGACGGGACGGGCAGTGCATCTCTCCCCAGTTGATCATCATGCGCATCGCCGATGACAAGGCATGGAAACGACATGGCCCGGTTACAACCTCTGCAATTGGACTGCAGAGCATGACTGTGGGCGAGCATTCAACCAGCGTCGAGTCTGATCTCAAAAGAAACTCGGGGATGCAGTTCCGCAGCCCTGATCCCGACTTGTAATGCGAGTGTGGCGCACCGTCACCTTCCTTTGAATGAATACCTATGAATGCGATGACTGTGTCTTAGCTATACACTTAAAATTCCAGTGGAGACGTATCATTATCGTCCTTCAGATAGGGACGTGCGATCTGCAGACTGAGCACTACATACTCAGTGATAACCCTTACATTTTTTGTTTCTCAAACCTCGAAAGTGCTGGGTAGCACCCACAGGATAACCCATACTCAAACAAAACCATACCTCCGGACCTATTCCGAGGGGTATGTGTTATGTCAGAGTCTACTGTACTAGAACCATAGATTATCTTACGACTAGGCTAATAGTACTTACCCCTCTGGCCCTTCTGAAAGGAACTGTCTTCATGGCTATGGCGGTCCAAGCCATGATAAAGCCCAAATATTTGCCATTGAGCTTCCGTTGTCTATAAGCCTTATCGAGACAAGCCCGTTGCTGTCAACTTGCTGGCCTTGTCGGGCAACGCACTGAGTTTTCGTCTTGATGTGTACTGACCTCGCCAGCAGTTTCGTTTCCGCATGCAGCTTACCGTTGTCGAGTGCCAGTCCCAGAGCAAGACACACTGGGGCTTGAATGTGAGTGATGACGTGCCAGGAGATTGTCTGGCAAACTTCAAGTTAACCATCCATCTAAGTATCACTAGCTGATAACGGTATCGGGCTGGGCCGAGGTCGTTGGTTTGGGGAATACAGCATGTATAAGTATATCACCATGGAGAGGAAAAGAAGCTTCTTTGCTTTCCGCACCGGGCCCCGTTGAAATCACTGTTAGTGCGTGCTGAAACGAAGCTGATGGAGTGGACGCATGATTTACTTAGTTCCAATGAATCACGGTTTGAAACAATCATACGTGCCACGGATGTGTGCGTCGCTCCTCATAACTGAGTGCGTGTTTCAATGGCTTGATTCCAAGGCAACGATGTTCAAGTCCCCCTGGATGGCAGTATCTCAGGCCGGCATTGCCAGATGAATAGCTGAAAGCCCACCGCGGCGGGGAGGTCCGGCCACGCTGGGAAACACCGAGATGAGCGGAGCTAGACCACGCTCTGTTGGGACGGACTACGACGCAGTGGTCACGAGTACAAGAGACTGCTTGTACCCACTGGCCTGGGCACGAGATAGGTAAGTATGGTGGCACATGCGTGATGCGTATGCCAGTAGGCTTGCAACTTGGTCTCTCCTGAGATAGTAGCTCGCCCTCAAATTCCTTGCCACAGATACGGTCGCTTAGACTCGGAGCTCCTTCTTTGGGCTGTACGGCGTGGAGAAGCGATCGGGTGGACCCTCCGATCGTGGAGGTGTAAGGGAGTGAGCAGGTGAAAGGACTTCCTGACCTTGACTGGCATGCATGAGCTGGGTGGGAACACCTCGCAAAAAGTATGACTCCGCCTCCGCACGCGCATTGGAGAGAGTGCCTCAAACGTAGGTGGGCGCGGCGAAAGGCGGCGAGGAACGGGCTCAACGCAGGACGAGCGACCGAGGCAAGGACACAGCTTTGCGGCGATGCTCGTCCTCTGCACACCGCGGACCCGCACCCTGCCACTGGCACTGAGGATTATAGTCTGTCAGTGCGGCCTAGTTACAGCCTTCCTCACATGCATATGACTAAAGTCTAATCGTGATACCAGTGCAACACGTACAGAATGCTGTTGTGCAGCCAGTAATATTTAGCGTAATGCGCGTTCCCGTGACAGCCTTGCGCACAGGACTTATGGGATCGTGTACAGAATAAAAGCTTGGGATTGCTTCGAGGTCGAGCATAAAGTTTGCCCAAGTTCAGTCTCTAAGATCAGCCATCGTCAGACGACTCAGACCCGTCCTGCCGCGTACGATATCATCATCCGCCTGCAAGCATGCGTCTTACTGCCCTGTCTCCCTGCATTGTCGCAATTACCCTCGTAATATGTTCACGACTCGCGGCTGGTGCTCCTGCTCTGGATGACAATTGCAGCTCGCAAGACTCTGCAAAGCTAGAAAGTATGTGGTGAGCAACATATAGATATATCACACGTTTGATTTATCCCCTCTCCAGCAACCGACGGTCTTGAGTCCTTATGTTCGTGGCTCTGAGAGCCCTGCACCTGGAAAACAGGCGGAACTTATTAAACCTGCGGGCCGCGGCACTACCGCATGGACCGCTCACAGTTCCAGCTCAGGAATAATTTCCGGAGGAGGCGAGATGCTTTGAATCACTCGAGATCTAAACAAGCTTGTAGCCATGAAAGCTAGAGTGCTTGGTTAATGAGGTGGAAAGAACATGGTTGCACACATCACGAGGCATACAGTACCTCATATACAACTTAGAATAACGTAGTATGACTCCGAACGTAGCGGGGTACAATGGATATAATGTCAGCCTGACAGTACTCACTTATGCTTCTAGTCCTGTTCATCTTGTGTAATGCCACCTTGCTCGTCACATGAGTGACTAAGCTGTGAAGTTGGTTGCCACTCTTCAAACTGCAGTGAAGACATGTTAACAGTTTCTGTATTCCACGCTCTTCCGGATGCTACCCGAAGAATAAGTAGCTGCGGTGAAAGACACTGAATATTGTTAGTAAGCATGATAAATAGTTCGGAAAAACCTGGACTTACAGCGAATATGGCATATAACGAGAGAAAAAGAATTGATATCCCGCTGTTGAGGCCATATGAAACCACAAATGCAATGCCACAAAGCGTGTATGAGAGAGCAGACTCGATGACGATTGCGACCGTGCTGAAATAGGGCTTCGAAACTGCAGGGTCCATGTGATTTTGCATGAGGCGCGCATAATAGAAAATTCGGCCACAGATCAAGCTGGTGACCAGCGTGTTCAAGCTAATTGACATTGCGACATAGGTGACGCCAAATTGAGCAGCGAGTCCAACGAAGAAATTACTATTTGGAGTTCCAGAGATGTAGAGCTGCACAATGCCAAATACTGGAATAATCTTTAGCTTCGTGTGGATAGACATTCTGTGAACTCACCCAACGCCGCTAGCCACAATAGACACGGAAGAATGATCATTTTTCCGTCTCGCCAGACAACTGAACACCGGTATATCTACAAGGCATCCTTGTTTATGAAGTTATCATATAAAATTTGTCCTCGTGCTCACCAAAAGGGCGTCACTCATCAGCTGGAGGATAACAGAAGACGCCGTGCCCATCGTCTGATACCAGACCGACGCATAAGCTGCGACATATGCAGCAGAACCTCCCGGATAGTTGGCATTGACGATCCACATTTCTTCCCCAAAGACGGATTGAACAGCAATGTAGATGGTAATAAGAATCAACATGACCGTGCTGAAAGCCATAAATCGACGGTTTGACGGTTTGTCAGAGTCAGTTGGGTTGGATGTGGTATAAATATACATTGTTTGTGTATACAGCATAAGCTCGACGCCTATCACAGCAGAAATGAGAGTGACAGCGGATCGGCCACGATAGGATACATACCATACAGAACCCAATTGAAGGTGTTACCGAGGTAAAACGAATTTTGGAAGAATGCGTTCGACATTTCTTTAGGAACCTAGTTTCGAATGCGGAGAGACCTTGAAAACTGGAACCAGAGTCGAGAGCGCTACTGCTCGATACCAAGTTCACGTTTGCAACCATTAAGTAGGCCAGTGAGCCTGGTAAATCGGTTGATTACTTCGCGTAAAATTCGCCACATACCCAATGGAGCACATAATCAAACAACCACAGATGGGTGGCGTCGCCGTAAGTAGCAGATAAGCAGACAAAACTTGAAGCGTAGACAAACTCAGATAACCGCTGTCATTGGCACCACCAGTTCGTTTCTGAGGTGAGGAAAGCCCGAGTCCAGTAGGAGTCGTTCTATACGTGCTATAAACAACTTTAACTGAAGATGGAGTCACACGTACGAGTTTAAACACGTCAGCACCGTCACGTTCAACCTTGGCGTCAATCAGGATTAACACTGACAAAGTACATGTTAATCAAGCGGCAGGCCCTGCAACAGTGCGAGTTTGAAATTTCGGAACCCTTGCTAAAAAATTTACTCAAGTTGAATGATATATAGATAGGCGAAGAAAGAGGAGTCATTAATCAGGCTAGAATCCTACTAATGATCAATTAACGCTACCTTTTTATTCACCTTTAATTGACAGTTCGGAGTGCGATGATCAAGGTTGTATGTGGTAAAAGAAATGTTATATGCATGCTCAGGTCCGACTCGGTCCCAAAATTTCTTCATTGGTCACGTGACGGATTCATCTTCGCTCTCTGAGTTTGACTCCGGGTTCTGGAATCTGGGTGTCACTGGAGGGGGTGCGTAGTAGTGACTCGCTGGCATGGAAATCAGATACTGAGGGGTAAACGACATCATCAGATTCAGACATACTAGATGGGTGATCATCATGATTATTCTCCCATGATGACATTCAGATTGGGATTGGCAAGACTGGACCCGTACCAAGTAGTTGCGGGCGTTGGGAAAATCAGTCCGAAATCAAATTTGCATTCCCATGCCAATTATTCACGCCCCCTGAGCGTCATGATGACGGTCACCAGCTTTTTTGTTTTTTTGTCCAGCTTGAACTTAAGGCTCGTGACGACATTTCGTCACAAATCTTCATAAGTCCCCTTTCGAAACCGTTTTGGACACATTGATCAGACTCAAGACACTCATTCTGTACTGGTTGGGCCCGTCTCCGATAAATATCATACTGGCATTAACACTTTCCAGTGTTCCAGGATTATTTGTGGCAGCTGCCAGTGTTTCGTCCTTGGCTGCATCATGCCAGTGGTGTTGTGACTTCTCCTACGTGTCCATGGCTACGTAGCGCTAGCATGCGATGAATCGCCGATGCATTCACCTACAATCCCACACAGATACATGATTCACCATATGAAACGGGATGCCGACTACATAACGGCCACACACATTTACTTCCTTGCAAGTACACGAACGATGCGACTGGTACTATTCTTTGCACTTCCAACGTTCATAGCCGCCATCTTCAGGCCCCGGGCTGGCCATTTCAGAAATGTCCTGCACAAGGTCAAGGAAAGCACGCAAGGACCTCCTCATGGCTGGGTCAAACGGGGCCGTGCTCCTCCAGATCATCTCCTACAGCTCAAAATTGCACTCGCTCAACCACATTCTCTTACCATCGAAAAACATCTTAGAGAAGTTAGCAACCCAAGCCATGAACGCTACGGCGCCTACTTGTCCAAGGAGGAGACTGAGACGCTGATGGCACCTCATCCTGAAACGCTTGATATCGTCAGCAAATGGTTGTCCTCACACGGTATCGAGGAAGAGCGTCTCTACCGGTCATCAGCCAAGGACTGGGTCACCATCCATGTCCCTGTCTCTCTTGCAGAAGAAATGCTGAACACGGTATGTATCATGGTGATATTTTTTCAGCCCACTAAAGTCCCAAACCGACGAGTCCAGAAGTATCATGTTTTTACCCGCTCGAACAGTGGAGAAAGCATCGTCAGAACAACGAGCTACAGTCTTCCAGAGAGCCTGCACGAGCACGTCGAATTGATCCAGCCAACGACAATGTTCGCTCGCTTGGGCCCATTCAAAAGTACCCTGCACTGGTCAAATAAGCGGTCATCAGACTCATCAAACCTTTCCTCCGATACGGTAACCGGGCCTTCTGGAAGCCAAGTCGATGGTAGCTGCAACGAAGCTGTAAGATAGGTTTTCCCGACGTCTGAGACCATCTAACGAACGTTTCTTTAGATCACCATCCACTGCCTCTGTCAACTTTACAACGCTGTTGGATACAACACTTCTGCTACCAATGGAAACAGGATCGCCATCTCCGAATATGCGACGGAGTCTGTCAACGACAAAGATCTCCAGCAATTCTTCCAACTGCAGAACCCTGCAGCATACGGGACCAATTATACCTTTGTGTCCGTGAATGGCAAGGACGTCTCACTCCTGGAGAATCGATCGGACCGCTGACTGTGTGCTCAGGGGGGATAAACAATCAGTCCTATGAAGCTGCTGGCATGACTGCCAACTCAGATGCTCAGTTTGCTTTTGGACTGACATATCCAACTCCCGCAACCGTCTACTTGACAGGTGGTTTGGATCTCCCCCCTGGCGCGACCATACAATTGGTACCATACGCTGATGTTTGTTCACCTTTGTTCACCAAGCTAATATTTCATTCTGATGAGTGCCGGCATTGTCGATTATAGTGGTTGGACTTCATGTTTTCTCAAGAATTTCTTCCTCAGACGATCACCACTGGTTATAGTGACGATGAACAGATGTGTAGGTGCTTCGTTTCATTGTTTGGGTGGTGTACACTCACGAAAGACAGTTCCGCGCAGCTATGCCGATCGTGTCTGTTCTGGCTTTGCCACTCTTGGCCTCCGCGGTGTCTCCGTCATTCTCTCGTCTGGTGATTTTTCCGTCGGTGATTTTAACTCAAATCCAGCAAACCAACGGTGCTTCACCAATAATGGCACTGACCAGGCCGCGTTTATCCCACCATTCCCCGCTTCTTGCCCATAGTAAGTATGCTCACGAAGGATGGGTATGACCTTGTTAACTGTCTCGGATATGGACAGTATAACTTCAGTCGGTGGTACCAATCACATTCCTGAAACTGCCGCACCCTTCTCTGGTGGGGGCTTTAGCAATTACGTAGGTTTTTCTTCGGCCCCACTCATCGCTTTGATCAATTGCTGTTTTCAGTTCTCTCGGCCCGATTATCAGGACATAGCAGTGACCAATTATTTAGAGCAACTTGTTCCCGGAACATATGAGGGCTTGTACAACCCGTAGGCAACCCTTTCTGCTTTGTGTGACTGGCCCGGACTCTAATACATACCAATTTAGCAACGGCCGAGTGAGCAGTTGCTCGTACCAAATGATGGGCTTGAACCTGTCCACTGATTTCCATTTTTTCCCAGGCCATCCCCGATGTTGCTGCACAAGCCTCAAATTTCCAGATAATCTTCCAAGGAAAAGAAATTCATCTTTCTGGCACTTCCAATGCTGCAGCCACCTTTGCGTCCATCATTTCCATGCTCAACGATGCGCGAATCAGTGCAGGTATGTCCCCCCTGGGCTTCTTAAACCCGTGGCTATACCAGACGGGATGGGCCGGGTTGAACGATATCACCGAGGGGAACAACCCGGGATGTGGCACGGAGGGTTTCAACGCCACGGAGGGTTGGGATGCCGGTGAGTCCCGTCCCATCCCCTCGAGGTTTGGCGATAATTGAATCATGTGCATGTTGACACCCTGACATAGTGACTGGCCTTGGCACGCCCGACTTCGAGAGCTTGTTGGAATTGGTCCTGGGCGATTGAGCGGCCCTCGCGCGTTCCACGTCAAAGTTCAGACCGGATCGTGCGGACTCGGACGAGTTCCTGGGCATCAATCAATGTACACACCCAATTCTTGTCGTGATGACGTGTCACTGGCCAGTGTGATTTTGATTTACTTCTTGTCGACGGTTCCCAGAGCCCACTAGAATGAGTAATTGGTCATGTCATTCAAGACTTTTAGTTTTAAGTAAATAAGTAATGAGCTTTCGCTTTTGCGATCATGTTGAAGAACGAAAAAAACGACCAATATATGCATCCTCAAGCAACCTGAGTCTGGATCTACCCAAAAGAAGCACCGACGAAGAATCACAGGCTCCCTAATCCGATGTACCGTAGTAGCATTCCGTGTATAGTGCAACTGGCGAGGGAGGTGTGTCACCGTGTGTGACCGTGACATGGCCACTGTCGATCTACAATATATCCGTCCGATTGGTCCGACCTAGATCATACCCATCCTATTCTTAAAATACAAAGGCCCACCGGGCACGTCCTGGACCCAGATTTCAGGATCAGTGTTTTGACGTTGGAACAAGAGGTCACCCGAACGGAATCGGCCAGCGTGAAGTCTGACCACCAAAAATGGTCTACTCGGCCACAACCGGGAAGACAAGATCGCTGATCCACACAGACTGGGACACTCAAAAAGGTCAACCAACACATGGGCAGAAACAGTTGTGGTGTCATTAACGCTGATAACAACTTCATCAGCTTCGATGAGCTCGACCATGCGAGGAACATGGGAAAGGTCCGGAAGAGACATACTGTCAGGTTCTGGCACAACGACAGTGTCCACACTAGACTCGCTATGGATGGCAGCTAGCACATGTATGAATGAAGTGTAGGCAGGGCACGGCAAGGGGGAGCACTGATGGGAATGGGCGGCCTGACATTTAGCTTCAAAGTCTGCCATGCTGGAACACCCGATGGAATGGGAGATCATGATAACGTCCAACTCAGCTGCAGATAGCTGCAGCAAAGAAACCAGTCAGGGAGTGGAAAATGAACGGCAATATCAGCATGCTCGTCGACCGCAACATCGCAGGTGCGTCACGCTTAGCACCATCCACCCTCCGCCTTCATTCCAAATGTCATCACGGTTTGAAACCATCAGGGCTAAGACGTGGCGGGGAGACACCAAATCGGAAGAGCACAGGGCAATGCCGTGATGGTCACGACGTCGGGGCAGGGACAACTCTTTGAAAACGAAGGCATTGGGTTCCTCACAGTTGTCGGAACACACATGCCCATGCAGCCCCTGAATAAAACCGTCTTTTCGCCATCGTCGGGAGCAGAGAATGTTGTGTGCACAACAGATGGCACGGAGAAGTTCGTTCATGACTCTAGGAGCAACACGGATAAGATCAGCGACAACGGACGGGCGAGCTAGTAAAAGATGACCAGAAGGCCACAGCTCGTTCGAGGGAATAGCGGATGTGTGCAACCGAAGACACTCGAATTTACCCACCAACGCACGAACACAAACGACAGTCTCCAAGCGAACCTGCACGACCACATCATCTGATTCAAGCACGTCCATCACGACCAGCACGACCGTACTTTAGACAGTATCAGAGTTTATGATTCCTGGATGGAAGGGAGCGAGAAAGAGGTGAGGACAAAACACTTCCAATCCTGCGCGAAACAACGATTGTCTGAGATCCAGATCTTCCCACATTTTGACGCACAGGCACGTAAGTAGATATATTACGACGTACCCGTATCACCGTCGTTCGCCTCTGCATGAGTGAGGCTAACATAGCCATCATCCCGTTGATTCAGTAGACGAGTCCACAAGTAACGATTTCTTCGAGCTTCATAAACCGACGTGTATAAAAGGAACCCAAGACAAGAACGGTGCACCTGACCCCCGAAGTCGTTCGATCGCACGATGCAACGCCTCCGCAGCCTGTCCACTATCAGGAGCCTTGTCCCCCTCAAAGAGACATTTGTAAACGTCCTCGGTGACCTTGGGCGCATCATTATCTATAATCGACCACATCGTAGCAATGACGCCCCTGTACCCCGCAAGAAGCATCCCCGCTGCGAGATGAATCGCCTCTTCAGACAACTGCTCGTCTCCCATGGCCGTCTGACATGCAGACAAGAACGCAAGGCCGCCACGAGGGCGCGAGAGTTGGATAATGTCGGAGAGCGTGAGGCGTTTGCGGTGGGCGAGGAAAAAACCGCTGTCGAGGGGGTTGGCGCGGTCTTGCATGGCGTGGCATGCAAAGTGGACCCAGTCGGACACTGCCATTTTCGCTAAAACGTCCTCGACTGTACCATCCGTCTCTTGGAGATCAACGAATGGCGATGAAGACACGCATTTTTTGATGGCCCCCATCTCCTTGGGCACGTACGGGAGGCGGAGCTCTCCATCGGTGCTTGGCTGAGGGACGGTGAGCAGACGAATATTGTGCGGGCTTTGAGTCACTTCCGACTCATCCCGGGGTAATTGAAGCGCAGTCATCGTAGGGATGTAGGAAGAAATGGCAAAGTCCGAAAGCTTGCGCCCTGGACCCTCCGACCCATAGTATCCTGCCGCATGGATAGGGAGAAACGCAAACGGTCCTGTTGCACACCAAAAGACTCGAGGCAGTTTATCGCCCGATGGTGACTGGCATGTTACCCGTCAGCAAACAACATCATCGTGGATCTGAGGCTCACATACCAAGAAACCAAGGGTGTCGAGAATTGGGCTCACGACGTTGTCCCACAAGGTAGGTAAAATATGCTCAAATACTTCCCCACGATTCATACGCGAAAGCATTCCACCTCTATCCGTGTCCAGGTCATCCCGTGACATGATACGGCCATGAAGGTCGAGCAATTTCCCCAGCTGTTGCCGCATCTCTGAAACCTCATCGAATCTGGTATTTGAAAGCGGGACATGGATGACACATTCCTGGGCCGTTACGACGACCAGCGCATCACATCGACACTTGCTAGCGTTGAGGAAGACAACAGGCCCCGCATGTGCCAAAGACGAAAGCTGGTCAATCGTCTTGGGGAGTAAGAAGCGCTCGAAACCAGACAAGGCGCGTATCTCTGCAAGAAGCTGCTCTCGCTCGTGAGCCAGCATGTGGTGTGTTCCAGCCTGGTTCACCAACGATCCGCCCATCAGATTCGCATTCGTGTGGTTCGTGAACCTAAGGTTGAGGGAGGGTGTGTGTTCAGCACCAGCATGCTCGAGTTCGTACGAGACGCGCTCGAACTGAGCGGCGAGCTCAGCGTATGTGGTTCGGAGATCATCAATGGGAGTGCGAAGTTGAGATAGTTGACTCCAAACGATGGACCGACCTTGCTCGAGCCACTCGACAGCGAGTGCAGGCCGATCCACGTCCAGAGCAGCGGCAGCGGCATCGCATACCGTATCTGCGGCTTGCAGAAGCTGATCGTAACGGTTCAGTAGGGATAGCCCCATCCACGCCAACTGGGGAAGTAGTTCGACCACAACGGTGTACGCATCCAAAAGTGACTGGGAATCATCCTGGAAGCGAAGACACTGAATCCAAAGCTGCGACGCGCAAAAGCGATGCGACGTTGGACTCGTGAGGGAGCGAGCTGCTTTGGACAAGTGTAGGATGGCTTGAGAGAGGTAAGGACTCGACGATGGACCGGATCGTCGGAAGCGGTTCAACAATAAAAAACCAAGATGATGTATCTGTAAAGAATGGAGTGGATGATCTTCTGGCGTAAGCTCCAATGCCTGCTCTGTCACTGATATTGACCTATCCAGGTCTTCTAGGTTTCTGAAGCGCTCATACCGAGTCGATAACGAGTTCCCGAGGTTGTTCAGCCATAACGCCCTGTATGGATGACCATCTGGCGTAAGTTGGAGCGCCTGCTCCGTCATTAGTATCGAGTTCTCCAAGTCAGCTGCTTCTTTGAAGCAATCGTAACGTGTCAAAAACGACTTTGCGAGGTTTCCTAGGCGAACAGCCCTGTCCGGATGACCATCCAGCGTAAGTCCCACTGCCTCCTCTGTCATGGATATCGACCTCTCCAGGTCACCCACTTCCCCAAAGCGCTTGTAACGCATTGACAGCGAGTTCCCTAGGTTTCCCAGCGTCATAGCCTTGACCGAACTATCATCAGACACGAGCGCCAGCGCGTTTTCTCTCATCGAAATCGATTTTTGCATGTCCAATACATCCGCGAAGCGTTCGTAGCGAATCATCAATGCGTTCGCGAGGTTGTTCAGCCATAGAGCCTGGCCTTCATCACTGTTGGGCATAAGCTGCAGCGCCTCCTCGCTCCTTGATATGGAATTTTCCAGGTCGGCGATGTCCCCGAAGCGTTCGTACCGAGCCCATAAAGAGGACCCGAGGTTTCCTAGTCGTTCGACCCTGTCCGGATGACCCTCAGGCGTGAGTCTCAGCGCTTCCTGTGCCATAGATATCGACCTCTCGAGGTCGACTTCCTTTCCGAAGCGCTCATACCGACTTGATAGCAAGCTGGCGAGGTTGTTTAGCCATGCAGGCTTGTCTGAATGATCGTCTGCCGTGAGCCTCGCTGCTTCCTCTGCCATGAATACCGATTGCTCCAAGTCAACGTCATTCCCAAGTCGGTCATAACGCGTCGATAGCGATGACCCGAGGTTGCTGAGCAACAACGCCTTGTCCGGGGAACTATCGGGCGCGAGCCGTAACCCTTGCTCCCTCATCAATATCGACTTGTGCATGTCGTCGACCCGTCCGAAGTGCTCATAGCGGGTCCACAGCCACTCCCCCAAGCTTTCGAGTCGACAACCGGTGTCCGGATGGCTATCAGGAGAGATCTGCAACGCCCGTTCTGTCACGGATATCAGCTTGTCCAAATCAGCGATGTCTCCGAGGCGCTCATAGCGTGTCGACAGCGAATACACCAAGTTATCCACCCGGATATGCTTCTCCGGGTCCCCATCCGGTGTAAGCCTCAGCACCTCCTCCCTCCTCCCTATCGCCTTGTCCAAGTCCGCAATGTCCTTGAGCTGGTCGTAACGCTCCATCAGCGTATACCCAAGGCTATCGACCCACGAAGGTTTGTTCGGATCGTCCTCCCTGACGAGTCGCACTACCTCCTCTCTCATCGAAATAGCCTTGTTGAGGTCGGCGGTGTGCTCAAAGTGTTCGTATTGTGTCAACAGCAAATCACCGAGGTCGTCGAGCCATAACGGCTTGTCGGGGTGATCGTCGGGGGCAAATCGGCCCACCACCTCCAGCAGTGAAATCGCTCTCTCCCGATCGACGACATCGGGGATGTACTCCAGTGGGATGCAGGAGAGAGCGCCGAGGTGGTCGAGCCATGCGCGTTCGGCAGAGTGGGAACAAAATATCTGCTGTAACATGGCATCCAATGGTTGAACGTCGATATCTAGGCCAACCTCGCCCATCTTTTCGATCCACTCGGGCTTCGCGGCGCTTCCGAGTGCGAGAGTTGCTGCGTGGTACGTGTAGCTGTCCGTCGGGGAAACGTCTAGGGCTTGGGAGAGGAGAGTTCGAGCGTCTGCCTCGTCTGCTTTGTCTTGGTGCCTGTGGAAGCGAGCTTCGAGAGCTACCCCGAGACAGAGGGATGTGAATGGGTGATCTAGGTGACCACGAGGACGGAGATGTAGCGCAGTCCGGTACAAATCTATTGGGACATCGAGGTCGAATGTCTTGTTTGCTCGACAGTGGATCATCTTGACAGTGGCTAGATTGAACAAGACAGTGGCACGGCTAGGATGATCTGTTGGACACGAGTCTCGAGCGTCTTCGAAATATCTGATAGACTCGTCGAGATCCCGTTCTTGTTCATGTTCGCGGTAACGACTAAGCGTACAATGTCCCATGGACGCCAACTCTCCTAAGCGGCGCGTCTCCTCCGTTGTTACGAACTGATAGCATGGAGTGAGCACGTCTTGTGCTGAACAGTCATATCCACTCACGTTTGAGGCAACTATAGATTCATTCCGGTCATAGAGCCGCCATTCAATTTTGATTTGCAAAGAAGAGCTCGAAGAGATGACATCGACGTCTTCACATTGTTCTGACAATTCGACCACTACGCAATAACACTTAGTGGCCTCAAAGAGTAAATGGAGATGGTACCACCACCTACGTTGAACACGGTTGGCACGGTCTAGTAGTTCGCCAAGGGTAATTTCGAATCTGCACAAAACTTCTGCGTCGCCTGGTGTGGGTCCCAGCTCGAACGATGCGTATACCCCGAGAGATATCCTCGATGACCGTGCCGAGGGCCTTTGACTTCATTGGCAAACGACACGCGAGATGAATAAGGTGGCAACTCACAATACAATCTCATCGTCCCACTCAACCACATCCTTGCCCACTGACGCGGCCTTGGTTAAAGTGCGCCATGTCGCGTTCTCCCATCCGATTACAACATAGAATCCAACCGGAATGTGCCTCAGTCTAACGACGACGTCTGTTGCACGAATACCTATCCCCGGAGAGATGAGCTTAGATCGCAAAGTTGGTTGCAGGTCCCCAAGAACTTACGAGAAATGAAAACACGTCTTGGTCGGTCTCGAACGGCCAACTCGGTGGGATGCCGTGACAGCTCATCTGATGATCTCCGATCTGTCCGTCGAGCACGACGCGGTAGCTGTGCCTACGTGCTCAACCGTGGAGCCGCTTAAAATATGTTCACCCACTGGCAGGAGGGTTCGGGGAGAGGGAAGACAATTAACCTGAAAGGCCCAGTTCGGATTC
This sequence comes from Pulveroboletus aff. annulatus, assembly GCA_038094595.1. NCBI lineage: Eukaryota > Fungi > Basidiomycota > Agaricomycetes > Boletales > Boletaceae > Pulveroboletus > Pulveroboletus aff. annulatus. The sequence continues at coordinate 20,680 of JBBPTX010000328.1, forward strand.
GTCAGCAGCCTGAGGGACGAGTACTATGATGGGTGTACAAACCATTTAGTTTGTTTCAAGCTAGACACCGGTCGAGGAATAAGGTGTCCGACGGGATTTGTCAAAAAAAAGCAGGGCGAACGGCGGCGAATGTGTGAGAGCGAGATGCTTCTACGAGCTCAACTGCATCATGAACGCACGAAGTTTCCGCCGCGGTAGCAATAAAGCAAGCTGGAGGTAAGAAACGACCGGGACCTCAATTGCGCCGCATTGCCTTGTCCATGAGGCGAATGCAAGGATTTCATCTGCCAGCAGGAAAGAGAAATGAAGACTCCAACTTGAAAGTACTACTAATGCCACTACCAACAAGGATAGAATCAAAGCGTGGGCTACACCATAAATTACAGGATACTAGTAGTACGGTATAGGTATACAGCGTTGCAGGAAAACAAGGAAAGCATATCTCACTCGGCGTAGCCCAACGCATGCACATGATAGAATTTTCGTCGTCGCATGCAGCATAATTCCCATCCCAATGAACAACGTGGTGTCGCAAAGCAGGCATCAAGCAGACACATGGGCCAACGTGGTACCGCGCACTACGAGGGGAGAACCAGCACCGCCCGTGCGCGTGTGCATGATCTATCACCGCATGAACCCAACCATCTCCACCAGCTCGCCCAGTTCTACCCTTCCGTTCTCACCTCGTCCCTCTCGTTTTGCCCTCCGTGCAGATTTGAAATCTGACCCACCAATCTTGGACCCAGCAGCCAATTTTGGGCGGGGACGGACGAGCCCTGCGTCGTCGTTGTCGAGGAGGTGTGAGGGAAGAGGTGGGACGGGTGGCAGCGCGCCCGTGTGATAGACATGCTTCGTCTTACTTGGATGAGGCGAATGCACGCGTGTAGAGAACGTGACCGTATGCACGCTCTCATCCGAGCTGATGGAAAATGCAATGGAGCGCGCATCGTCTGGCTGGTGTGCAATGGAGCGCGTGCGCCCGTGGAGCGACTTTTTAGACAAGGGACGAGGGGCAGCGGTAAGGGGTGCAGCGGGGAAGACAGAGGTGGCGGGGACTTCGTCACCGAGTCTGCGACGGAGGCGTTCGAGCTTGGTGCGTCGCTGACTAAAGTCAGACGGGGGTTCGTTAGATGAACCTGATGCGGTCAAGGGAGCCCGTCGCCCTGGCTCATGATGTATTGGGGGCCGATGGTACACGCCAGGGCTCGTCGCCGAGACGGGCGAGTCTGGGGCATCGGCTGTACCACTGGAGAGCTTGAGAAGCGGGGGAAGGTGGGTGGGTTTACGTTTGCGCCAGAGGGATTCGGTGTCAGAGTTGCGCGTCACCGTGCGGACGAGCTCTAGAGGTGTGGGCGTAGCTGGTCTAGAGAGGACCGCTGTGGAATGGTGAGCGAGCATAAGGGAAAAAAATAGAATGGAGCAACCTTCGTCGTGAGTCATGCGAGGGATCTCGCCCAGTATTTTATACAGTTTCCTAGAAGAACGAACGAGAGCAGAGCGTTCATGCGACGAAAGCGAGTTCGCCGTGGGCGGGGGAGGGGGAAATGCGACGGGGGGATAAGTGTGCATTATTTACAGACCTTGCAGCTGGTACCAGACCAGGAAATGAGAAGGGCACGCATGCTGGAGAGCAGGCTTAAAGGGTGTCCTGTGGGGAATGAGCGGAACTGTATACCATACCTGTAACAAAAGGACGACCATTTACTGTCGTGAAACACAATAAGCGACGGAAAAGAACTTCACCTTGCCGTTATCAGCTCACTCTAGATCGAGATCGAATCGAACCAGTTCGCCGTCATGTCCGTCCGCTGGTCGCGCCTTGGTGCGCTTGCTTTGCCCCGCTCGTCCCACTGCGCCGCCGTCACCCGCGCCGGCCGACTCGTCCTCTACTCCGGCGAGCTCCGTGCCCGCATCCCGGTGGACAGCGCCCTCCACGTCCTCGACCTCGACACGGGCGCATGGCACTCACTTGGCCCTTCTCCCGCACTCACACATCTCCCCGAACCCCGTGTCGGCGCAACCGCCGTCTATGACCCCGACGCCAACAATCTGTATGTCTGGGGTGGTCGTGGCGGGGTCGACATGGCCCCGCTCGACCGCTTCCAAGCAGGCATCTGGAAAGCCCCGCTCGACAACTCTGACACCATTGTCTGGGAACGTCTTTTATCCACCAACGACAACTCAGATGCTGCACCAGAACTGACAAGTTACCATGCTTCTATCTTGGCTGGTGTGCGTGACTTGCATCAATGAACCACCGCGCGCTAAAGCTGTGGTAGGGCAAAGTGTACATCCATGCGGGTTGTCCTGCGTCGGGCCGGCTTGCCGCCCTACATGCCTATGACCTCGCTACACACACTTGGCACAGACTCGCAGATGCGCCCGCAGAGCCCCGTGGAGGCACTGCCATTGCAACTGTGACACTCCCCGCGTCCGAGCCCGTCCTCATCCGCTTCGGAGGTCTGTTTCACCAACTTTTCTCACTCATGGATCTCATCCTTGGTATGCAGGTTTTGCAGGTATAGAACTCCCGCGAGTGACAGAGGGCTCTCCACCCTCGCTTGACATCTACACGCCCAGCACAGACACCTGGGTCACCGTGTACCCTACTCCAGATCCCGAGCATGGCTCGCCAGGACCCCGATCCGTGCACGGCCTCGTTCCTTTCACCGCGGCCACGTTCGAAAATCCAAACCCGTTGGGTCCAGTCCCCATTGCGCTCCTTTATCATGGTGAGCGCAGCGCCTCGTCGCTCGGACACGCTGGCGCCGGCACTTTTTGGGATGACGCGTGGTTGCTCATTGCCACTCCCACCCTATTGACCTTGAAATGGAAAAAGCTCCGCGTCGACGGTACGTAGCGCATGGTACCATGAAACTGAGCGCCCCGCTCAAGAACTCCGTGTAGGTAACACTGTGCCCGAACCCAGAGGGTGGTTCGCCCCTGCATCATACGTGAGCAGGGGAAAGACACGCATTTTGCTCACTGGCGGACTGCTCTCGTCGAATGAACGCAGTGGCGAGGTGTGGGTCGGTGACGTCGAGCTCTAAGGCATGTTACACCAGGATGCAATGAATAAAGTGTGTGGCCTGTATGTTTTGGCTTGTAATGATATTACTGTTCTACGTGTTGTGCATCCAACTGACGTGTCAAATGAAGAGATCGAGGTGATTATCCAAGTCATGGCTGTCATAGATAAACACGCGGCCCTACCACTTGACCTGTGGCCCACCATTCCAAGCTGGTTGTCCATTCTCTCAATTGTGACATGTCAGGGGTTTGAACTGGAAAATCATACATTAGCTGCCAGGCCTCTGAGCTAGCGGAATTGTCGGCATTATCATGTGGCGACGCTAGTACGGTTGTTCGTGGGCATACCGTGACTGTTTCAATGGTGGTCATCCAAACCCGGGGTGATGGTCCTGTTTCCTTCCGCTTCGAGCATGAACGCTTGAACGTTTGGCCCCAGTGGGCAGTCCATTATGATGCCTGTGACACCTGGCACAAACTCGTAGACGCACCCGTCGAAGCACTAGTACTACCGGTGCCAGATATTCAAAAACCGTGGCCCTCTCCGGGCTCGTCCTCATGCGCTTTCGGAGGACCGTCTCGCTCACTTTTCGAACGTGGGCCTCACGGTCAACAATTGAAGTCTGGCCTTCAACTTGGTTTTGCTCGGGCCAGTGTCTTCGAACACTTGAGTGAGTCGTTGACACTGGCAGGGGGCACACCACCATCTTTGACTCACTGTCTACACCGCCGACAGATGCTTGGGTCACTGTCCATCCGAGCCCCGTCCTGAGTACGGCCTCCAAGGATCCCAGTCCGTGTACAGTCTTCTGGTCTTTTCCCCGTCGTCACTATCAGGGTTACTAGCACAGCAGAATGGAGAAAGGATACGGTTCATCATGACAAACGGTTCCAGCGGATCGACGTAACCTGAAGGCGCATGCGAGAATATACAAACTCGATTCAAATTCCAGTACATCGCAGATTCATACAATGGGATCCAGCGACTATGAACAAGATTTCGACGACAAGACCATTCTTTATGAAGCGTGTCCGGAATACTCCTTGCAATGGGAACGTTATAATTTGTCAATGTTAACAATACCACCGATCTCCGTACGTCTATTCTTCGCTTTTGATGGTGTCAGTACAAGCACTTAACGAGCTTGACGAAATCACACTAACGAGGAGAGGGTGGCGGCGGCGGCGGCAGCTCCAATGGTGGTTGTGGAGGCGATGGTGGTGGAAGAGGCGCAGGGTTAGGATGCGGGGGAGGTGGAGGAACTTGAATGGAACTGGTAACGTCTTGTCCAGTCTCAAGCACCCTGCGGTTCGCTTTGATGATGTCAGCCAAAATCCAGAGCTTTCGTCCTGACGATTATACTGACCCTCGGTGCCTGCGCCACCGTCCACTGGCACAGGGCTCGCTAGCACCAAGTTTGCAACGAAAAGTGGCAAGAGGGCAATGAGAGAGACCAGCCGCATGGTTCGTGTCGCTTTCTGACCGTGTCAGTAAGCTGGCTTTCTTGCTTCACAGCCGATCACCTTTTATACGCATCAAGTGGCCGGTACGACATTCAAGTTGCTTGTCCTGGCGGGTCTTCCCGCAGCCTCGCACTAGAACATTCGACAACGAAATTGCTCAAGTTTGCTGTTTAGCCTACCCGCCCATATCAAGGCCTAACATTCGTCTTTCTGGAGTGCTAGTAAGATATTGGTTACATTCGTGGCGCGGTTGGCGGGCATTAACTCGATGGGTGAACGTTTCAGAACTAGTGGTCTGATTACCTACCAATCCTCGGAATTTTTATCGCTATTCAAACACGATGTGGCATCGTGCTCCTAATCCTCTGCGATTTCTCGCTTCCGTGCCTTTCGCCTAGTAGTAGATCGATTCCATCCAAACGACCTCACGGTGCCCTCTCACCTACGCCCTTGTGTGCGAGTCTGCGGCATGCGAGGAACGAGGCTAGCGGCAGACCCCCTTTATCTCACGCCACCGCCTCGCTCGTCTTGCGTCGGGTCCGTTCCTCGCCACCTTTCGTCGCGCCCGCCACTCCCAGACCTCAAACATAGTTCGAGGCGGTTCGTGGATCTCTCCCAGGCCGTCCTGGGATCTCGAGCCCATCAGCAGACGGATCTGGGCTTCCTGCGAGGTATTCCCACCCACCCTCACAGTGCGTGCCTAGCCCCTCTGTCGTTCGGGTCGGCAAGCGCTACGTGCTTTCGTCCCCTCACTCCCTCACACCACCACGATCGGTAGGCTTACCCGATCACATCTCCACGCCGTGCACGCATCTCGACCGACGACAAGAAGACTGATCAATGCTTATACCACCCGACTGTCGGATGAAAACCCACTTCTCCCAGGATAATCAAGTTCGGGTTGTCTGCAACGGTTAGATCAGTGTTTAGCAACAGCTAAACGTCGGTCCAAACTGGGGTCTGCACTTTTTTTTTGTTTCAAATTTAGACCAGGCCTCATTTTAACCGACGTTGGGGTCCGTGTTAAATATTGATCTGACCGTCACTTGATTAGTACACTCGGGTCATTCCTTGTCTATGTCACCCGCTCTAGCTACTTTTACCGTAACTCAGGGGATCTCCTAGATTCAGAGATACACAGACAATATTAATGGTGAATGGACCCACATACTCAGGCTGATACCACCAGGCTGGCCAGATCAATATCGTTTTGTAGGATAGGATGGCCCACTGTGGGTGATCACAGATAAGGGATCATATATGGGGTACTTGACGCTAGCCAGCCGTCGCAGTCCATCTGATACGACAAGAATAGCACAAGAAACTGTTATAATAGCTCTTTATCTTGTAGGGTAAGAATCCAACTTGAACATATGGTGTCATTCAGACGGCCTGACTATTTTTAGTCTCTTCCACGCTAGTAAAGGTTTTCGCATGGGGAATACCGATTGTGTTTTTAGCGGCCCAATCTGCGATCCTTTCAAAGTTCTTGCATCGACGGATGATACTGAGCCTTGGAAATGGTGGCTGGAGACCGTAAAACCAATAACAGATCATCATATTGATATCAGAGTAACACACAAAGGCCTGGTGGAGAACCTCGACACAGGTATCTAGAGGGCTCATTGACACATGACGGGGAAAGAAAATGCAAGAGTGGCGTTACCAAGCTGGCTCATCAGAGCTGTATCTTCGGCTTGAAGGTAGGATCAAAATATTCGTAGTATTCTCGATAAGTAGCTTTGCGAAGCAAATCCTATCGTGGTTTAGAATGTTTGTCACGCCTTTTCCAAACACACGGTATGAAAACGTACCAGACACTGGAGGTGCTGGGTGATTTCTAACGATTCAAGGAATCCCCCACCTTCGTCAGTAAATTGTATAATCGTCCGGGTGACCTCCATCCCCATCTTGTGTGTGTAGGTGCTCGGCCCTTGTTTTGACAGGTCTTGCTTAGAGGCAACCGTAAGCTGAACTAGTAGAAGAAATGTTATGAACAAAAGATGCGGTACTCACCTTCCGTGGTTGTACGATGCCAAGCGTTGGGGTTCTTCATGTCGTCTCCTCGCCATGATGTCATGAAGTGAAAGGTGCCTTTATAGTTTATACTTGACGTGTTCAACGTGCTCGACAGCTCCGCTGGAGGCTGGGGCTGCAAGGTCACAGATGAGACATCTTCTGCCCGCAAGCGTACATCGCACTCACAGTATTTGTCAACGTAGGTGCACTTCCGAGTCGGAGCACCAAAGGAAGTCATCCACTGGCAGAGCATGAAGGATGTGACTGATAAGAATACGAGCAAACCACGGAAGACCGATTCCAAGTGGTGAAGAAAGTGGCTCTTGAAAGCTGTCAGCATCGAGCAATATTTCCTCCATCGCTTTGGCTGAGTGCCCGGGCATATTGCGCATTGGGTGGCATGTGTTCTGTCTTGCGGGTGGCCCGGATGACACTCACGAGTGTCAAATAGGGAATGGGTTACCCACCTGGTAGCATGACAGAAGTAGCTAGTACTTGTAGGAAGCGAGTGACAAACACAAGGAATCACATCGGCGGTGAAACAAAGACCTCGGCGCCGTACATAAAATGGTGTGTAGTAACCTAAATTTGATTGAGACTCTTAATAAGATTCTTAAGGAAGTGGGTTAAGGAACCGAACAATGGAAAGAAAGGGGCGTATCAAATCCCGCCAAATGCCCTGGGTTTGAAGACTTTGTAATCCACCAGTATTGAGGCCACGGCCCACCAAACGGGACCGAAACCCTCCTGTTACTTCGATCACCGGGCTGTACTATATGGGTTCTCCCAGTAATTCGGTTGCATGATTCCCGAGCCTGACAATGTGACCTTTGGGCACACATGCGTTATGTTGAGCCGACCAATCCAGAATTTGCTCATAATCCAAGCATTGATGTATAGTACTCAGGTTTGGGTGGGGATCGTCAACACCAGGAGCCCAGTCGTAGCTGACCATTTTAAGGCTAAGAGCCAGGACAGATACCGGCTAGTTTGAAGTAGCTGAGTTTGTACAACTTTGTCATGTCTCCAGAGTGCGGCATGAGTGCTGGCCGAACATGTCGGTGACTGAAATTTTCACAAACCTTCTGTCCCCCCATACATGATGGAGATGGCAATCAGTCCTTATCATGATTTCTCTGATCAGTGCCATGATTACATCCACCAACTCCTCCTTCTCCTTGTCAGTACTCTACAGATACTTGGTCACACCCTCATGGAAGAGCAGCTTGAACCCGAAACAGACTTGGAGCCTACCAAGTTCCCGAAGAAAGTTGTGTGGACAGAAGAAGAAACTGATGCCCTAGTCGACTTCCTCTATAGCCATTGATTGCAAGGACCAAATGGATTGTTCAAGAAGCCTACCTTTGTTGCTGCCCTTCTGGTTGTCTAGGAAAAGTATTCTAGAGGCAAGCCGAAGGATGTCAAGAGTATTGTCAATAAGTGGGGCGCAGTATGTTGATCATCATCAATCTTAATGTTGTACTAAGTTTATCTATAGCTTAAATCTACATACTATGCCATTAGGAATTACTGTTGTCAATCAGGTGTCCATTGGAATAATACAAGGGGGGCAAACATTGTGGGTGAGGCAGCATCTAGTGTATTTGACGGTTATATCTTGACAAAGCAAGTAAGTAGACTATGTACTATGTAGATAATGATCATGCTTTCTTGCTACCAGAATGGAATGTTGATGAAGCCGTTTCATCAGCAAGGTTGGAAGTACCTCGACAAAATGGAAGAGATCATACCACATGGCAGGGTGTCGGGTAGGGGGAGTTATTGTGGCACCATTGGCACTGTGATGCCACTTTCCACCCCAGGTCAAAGGGATATTGAGCAGCCTGATGAAGACGTCAGAGGTTCTAGCAGCAGCAACATTGCATTCAGATCATCGGACAGTGCTACCTATGATGCTGCTGGTACTAGTACCACATCTATCGTCCCACCGGCTCCCTTACCATCTGCATTCAGACCCTCGCCCACTGCTTTCATTCCTACACCAGACCCACCACAGGCGGCAGGTAACAAACGTTTGTTTTCAGCATTTTCCACTGGTTCAGATGCTGCCATCATTGCGAATACATCCCTTCTCGCTGCATTACCACCTCCATCTACGACTTCCCACAGCAGTGGTGTTACAATTCATCGTGCTGGGCACGTCTCCTTTTCTTTTTCTTTCTCTCTGTGCGCACGCTCACACTTCCACTCTTCTTCGGTTGCCCGCGCCAACCCTTTACCCTTGTCCCTCGGTACCCTGAGATGTCTCTCACGTACATCATCACACCTACGTGATCCTTGTGCACTTATCTCCCTCGTGTTGCCTTATTGTACACGTGTTTCACCTTCTTACGCCGCATGCACTGGCACTTTGCGTTTCCTCTCACGCGTGGGTTCTATCACATTCTCTCTCGTTCTTTCACATTCTATTGCCACTTCCCATGCCGGCCCTTAACCCGTACCCTTGACCCTGTGACGTTATGGTCACACATCATTTTTCACTATATATACCAGTCAATCTGGCCTTATGCCTTTCCCTTAGCTTGATTCTCCCTACGACATCCTGTCTAGCACCTTGCTACGATACTTGTCAATAAAGACCTTCGAGCTCATCTCCTTTGACTCCTCCACCTCTACGAGTCCTGTTTTACTCTAGAGTGAACCTCGCTGCTTAGATCTTCCATCTTCGCGTCCTTTGACACCCGTGACTCTAGGTCATACCACCGCTGTTGGGACTCCCCCGCGGTTGATCCCCCTTGATTCCCCGCTAGGCAGGATAACAGTAGGGCTATGCTTGACCCTACCCGGGCCAAGCGTAACAAGTGGTAAGTGGAGCCGAACAGCCACTGCAAAAAATGACATGCAATTCAGCATTGTCATCATCAACGAGGTGAACAATACAATTCGCACTCTTAATGACATGATCTCTACTTAATTTAGCCGTAACAAGTTGACCGTCATCAGCAATGCGGCGAGTCAGCTCTATCATATTCCTAACCTCACATCGTCACAGATCATGCATGCAGCCATCCACTTTGGGAAAAACGATGGTGATGCAGCCACTTTCCTTTCCTTGCAGCCACTTGAGTGCTACAACTATGTTGTTGAGCAGTATAATAAGAGTCAAGCTACTGAGCGTGACAACAAAAGTGGGGTGACTTGAAATCAGCAACCATTGTACTAGTTATATTGTTGTATTTGTTACAAAGCCTGTTTTCTTTCTTACAATCCATCAATGTTTCGATTTGGAATGTTAGTTTGAATACATATGTAAAACATCATCATCAGTAGCATCCTCTGTTGCCCCGTGATCCCTCAATATGGACTGGTAGTCATCCCACATCTCTTGTGTGATTTTGTCTCACATCCGTTTGGGATCCATGTCTGAGTCTATACTAGCAACATCCATATTGGCTTCTGCCATACCAATGTTCCTGTTGGCCTCTAGATCATCATCAAAGTCGAGATTGCTGACATCTGATGCATTATCAGAGCTGGTGTCATCACTAGCACCATCATCATAGTCGTCACGATCATCATTGTCAGGGGCAGGAGTGGCATTAATTAAAATAAAATTGTGCAGTGCACAGAGCACAGCGGGCAATCGGGCTTGCATACCAAGAGAAAACTCAACAGGAAGATGGAGAATCCGAAATTGGCGCTTGAGGACACCAAAGCACCGCTTGATCATGTTTCGGGCTGATGCATGGCATAGATTGAACAATTCTTGAGGATTAGCAGGACTGAAACACAATCAAGTCATTAGGATATATGTACACAAGAGAATAGAAGTTGAACTCACCGAGTGTTTGCACGCCCCCATTCTGCAAGATGGTAGCGTACACCACGGAATGGGACAAGAAGGTCCTTACGAAGCGGATAGCCTGCATCAGCAAGCAGGTACTTTCCAGCTGGGATTCGTAGATCTGTGGCCATGGCATCCTCACAAACACACGCATCCATCACCAAGCCTTCCCAACCTATAAGCATGTAGGTAAACTTGAGGTCAAAATTGCAGATGAAAAGGGCACTCTGTGACAAGAAGCCCTTGCGATTGTGATATGCTGAGTGGAGATGCAATGGTACTGACATCGGAATGTGACTGCCATCAATTGCACCAATTGCATCCTGAAAAAATGGATAGAACTTTGGATTGAGCTGGATTCTTGATGGTATATCTTTACTGGTAGGAAGAACAACATGTTGAGTGTAGAATGGTGGACTAGCAAGAATGCTGAGGGTTTTTTTAAAATATCTATAATTATGATCACAATGATAAGAACGATGAGCGTCCAAATGGCCATGTATGAAACAACAAGCAGCTTACCGAGAGATTGTATCATTTGAACGCTGAAATTGCTCACTGGTATGCCTTATTGTCAGACCAGTCACAGCCATATACAGAAAGATGGCTACTTGTTCCTTGAGTGTGACTCGACGGGTGTTCTGATGGCCAAGAGAATGGAATTCTGCTATGAGGGCAAGGAATACCTCCTTGTTCATCCTGAGCTCACTCCTGATATGATCTGGATGTCCTGAAATGAGCTCCAGGACCCATGCATGCCTAGATAAGACGGAAGTATGATATTTGATCAGCTGGCATTGAGGGGAAACCAGTAAGGGGAGCAGTGAAGCAAGAAGAATATGTATGAGTTTCATGATACCATGGATGATTTCATGCTGCATTTCATTCGGGTATGCTGTCTGTGTTCCCCACCTTGTCGAGGACATGATTTATTAAAGTTCAGTCGCTGACATGTTCAGCCAGCACTCATGCTACACTCTGGAGACATGACAAAGTTGTACAAACTCGGCTACTTTGAACTAGCTGATATCTGTCCTGGCTCTAAAGTCCTGCATGGTCCTGCTGAGGGTGGTGTGAGAAAAGATTGGGCCTGAGCCGGATACGAAGGTGGTGATGTGGTTAATTTGCATTGTGGTTTTGAACCACATATAAATAGGAGAGCTGTTGGAGGAATAAACACTAATAGGGACGTGAAGGTGATTGTCAATCATAAGTGTATGAAAACAGACATAATGCTTATTGGTGAAATGTTCCTCTCGGAGGTGGTTGACGTGCCGATGAGCCAAGATGTCTAGGGGCATCTGTGAATCCCAACCAGAGTGGGCAATAAGGGAGTCTGAGCTCAGCACATGGACGAGCTGAGGGCAGTGGATGCCTAGGAATGATGGGGGTCTGGGAGAAGGTTCCTGATCGGGTGGAGGAGTAAACAATGGTGAGGATTGGATCCTGCCTGAGACGTGGGATTGGGGAACACCACCAACAAGAGTGGCAAAGTTGACAGGCTGAGGGGCAGCGGGGTGAGTAGGAGAGACCCTCTTGGGGTCAGCAGTGGGAAGGCAGACAGTGCTGGAGTTGGTGGAAGAAGTGGCAGCAGGGGTGTTGACATGGGTGAATTTAGTAGCCATTAGAAGGAGGTGGAGTGGGTTTATCTGCGGCATGGTGGACGAGTGGATGGGAGAGAGAAAGCGTGGGGGTGATGTTTTTTATAGTCATTGAGTAACTCCGATGAGTGTTTCAAGTTCCACTCGAATTCCCAAGATTCTTCTTCCGTGGAATATCCTTTCCATCAGATCAAGTACTGGTGGGCTGCCGGCATACCCCGATGTCATAGGATTTGTTCGATTTCATATTCCTCTTGCCTTTCAACAAGATCCAGAGGTGGTGTAGAGAAGTTCAGGCCATGGATGTCGTTTTCATGATAGGGTGATAATAACGAAGCATGGAATGTGTTATGAATTTTCCACGTTTGTGGGAGTCGGAGGCAATAGGAGATGGAGGAGACGACATCAGAGATAACGAAGGGCCCTTCGCATTTTGCAGTGAACTTTGGATCTTGGACAGACCTTTTAAGATTCCTAGCCTCCAGCCAAACCCATTGCCCTTTCTTGAAGGGTATGAATTTCGACTTAGACCTGGATGCCATGACTTGTCACACAAGTTCATGGGATGTAAGGGCTTTGTCTCGTAAGACTGTCAAAGTTTTGAGACTGTTACAGCTATATATTTTTCATCTTTTACCTTGCACATACAGACGCCTCCTTTATCTTATCAAGGGAAAACCCAACCTAGACACTGTGCTAGACACAGAGGATCTATAGGCCCTTCCAGATCAATGGGCTTCACTTTCACTCCTTCATATTCACCCCATTGATCACAACACGTATTTAATACATCGTGATCATCACAGACCTCACATCAGTCACCCCCATCACTGTGATGTGATCCCTTATCTTTAATTACCGTTGACACCTTCCATTCCTCCCACCCGCAGCAGATCAACGGCTGGTAACCTCATGTATCTATTAATCTCCGTTATAGACCGACTCCTCATGTCGATCATGTTGGGCCTAGGGGATGGACTTATGTAGATACATATCTAGATTGGTACACAACATGTA
>JBBPTX010000329.1:0-33422 GCA_038094595.1 Pulveroboletus aff. annulatus
ATGTTGGAGAGTGTTTTGGTCATCTGAACAGCATTCTCTGCCTTGTGAGTAGAGATGAGATAAACTGCATGGCAAATGTTGGTAGAAGAAAGCTTGACTGGATGACCATCAATAGACTTTTGAAGGTCAGAATGCTTCTCAGAATGAAGTCTGGATATGGTGGCAATGCCAACACCAGTGGTAGAGACAATAGAGTGAAGGGAATGACCAGCATCAAGCTAAGAAAGGATAGTATGCTTTTAGGTGGTAGTTGTTACGATTCATCATGCCGGAGACATCTTTTTCTTTCTCCTTTCCTCTTTCCTTGATTTCTGCACATACGCTCACACTTCAGCTCTTCTTCGGTTGCCCACGCCAACCCCTTACCCGTGTTCCTTGGTTCTCCGAGGTATCTCTCATGTACGCAATCATACTTATGTGATCTTTGTGCACTTATCTCCACGTGTTGCCTTATCGCACACACATTTCACCTTCTCTCACTGCATGCACCAGCCCCTTGCATCTCCCTCTCTCATGTGTGGGTTCTATCACATTCTCCCTTGTTCTTTCACATTCCATTGCCGCTTCCCACGCCGGCCCTTAACCCATACCCTTGACCCTGTGATGTTACAGTCACACATCACCCTTCACTATATATACCAGTCAATCTGGCCTTATGCCTTTCCCTTAGCTTGAGCTTCCCTACGGTTACATCTAGTACCTAGACAAGCAATATAGCCACCCTTCAATCCCCCACCTCTGCGAGTCCTAGTTCAACTCTCAAGTGAACCCTGAATGTCCGAGACACTCTCTCAATGTTCCCTCAGAACTCTTCAGGTACCCTATGTGCCACCACCGCCGTTACTTCCCCACGGTTGAACCTCAATAAGTAGGGCTACGTGTAACCCTACCCGGGCCACACGTAACAGTAGTAAGAGATCACATGATAATGGTGGTAGAAAATAAAGAGGCATGGGTATGTGTTTCAATTCAGACATATCATTAATATGTATATCTTTGTTTGTGGCACCAAACAATAGCAAACAAACCCATGTATAATCATAATTCCATATCTTGTATCAAAAGTCCAAAAAGCGTTACAATGGTATTGCTGTTTTGAAATGGCCATATTTCACCAGCCCCTGAGCCAAATCACATGACCCAGGGACCGTTTTGGTAGCCGAGAGTATGAACCTTATTTCATCCCACATAATCTAAGTGAAATTCCCATGGATGTGAGTATAATCAGAACATAGTCAAGGAAGGTACTAGAAAAGTCATGTGAAGGTTTGGGGGGGTGATATGCCCTAATAAAGGAAATAGCAATGGAGTTCATGTCTGTGAGGTCCAGAGGTGTACAGTGACTCCAAAAAAGTGTTCCAATGTTTGACTAAAATGCAATGTGTGAAGTGCACTACAATCACTTGTGGGAATTTTGCTTAGGTTATGTGAGACAAAATAAAGGTCATATTCTTGGCTACCAAATTTATTAAATATAATTATTTGTTATATCCTAATTTGGGCATATCTATATCAGTTTTCCTTCTGAAAATGGTATGGGGTACAGTATGCTACAAAAATACCACATACCAACTTGGGAATCCCAAAAACTTATCAGTTATGAGGGAGTATCGGGTATGGTGGGTATCGGATATGAGGAAGTCAAAATTCTCCTTTCGCATGTGCACTAGGATAAAGTCTCACATTCGGAGCTGACAGCATGAAGCCTATTGAAAGCCCATAAAACGAGAATGAGATTGAATTGTCCAACCACTCTAAGAAAACGAAACCACTACCATATCAGTACTCCGTGTATGTATATACCATGCATCCACACATTCTATGAGTCTATTCCCGATTCTTGAACATACTTTCTATGACTGCACTGGAATACGACTTAGGGCGTTCGAGTGCTGAACGGAAGAGCTGGTCAGTGTACTGTAGTTAAAATGCAAGGGAAATCAACACTTACGCGCACCGAGGGCCCGATCCCAGATAAGCTGGGCCGCAACACCAAATGCCCTCGACACTCCAAACAACACGGTGTAAAACTGCATTTGAGTTAAACCGTAGTGAGTCAATAGGACACCGGAGTGAGCATCGACATTCGGCCAAGGATTCTTCGCTTTACCGGCCTGCAAAAAAGATAGGTGACGTGACACCACAAGTACTTGAAAAGCCAACAAACCTGTAGAAGGATGTCAGGTACGATGTTGTATACTTGCCCGACTAATCTGAACAAGGGGTCATGTGGCAAGTGTTTCAGAGCAAATTCGCGCTGCGCCATGTAACGAGGATCCGTCTTGCGCAATACAGCGTGTCCGTAGCCAGGGACAACTTGTCCGCCTTTCAGCGTTGACCACACGTATTCCCTCACGGCCTGATCGCTAGCATTCTCGCCAATTTTCTCCTGCATCTTGCGCAGCCAAATTAACACTTCCTGGTTGGCAAGACCGTGTAAAGGTCCAGCAAGACCATTTAAAGAAGCACCAAATGCCAGGAACGGATCCGAAAGAGCAGAGCCGACTAACTTCCCAGTATGTGCGGACACGTTACCACCCTCGTGATCACTAGGGAACAAGGAAAAACAGTAAGCCAACAAGTGGAACTGCCAAGCCTCACCTGTGGATAGTGATGTAGAGACGAAGAAGTTCCACAAAGGCCTCGTTTTCACCAAAACCGAGCAGTATGGCAAGGTTATGCGAGTAATCTTTGAGAGGATCGATAGCAGGGAGCTTTCCATCACCGAAAACATTGCGATAAATCCGTCCTGCAATGTTGGGAAGCTTGGCAATGCTAAAATAAATTATGAGCCAGGAATGACAGACAACACGAACGAACGACACACAGGTCCATTGCGTCCTCGAATGTAGGGCCCCAGTACTCTTTTTTAGAAACACCACTCTGGTAGGCTTTAGCGAAGGCCGAATCATGATTGAGCTGAAAACAGAATTAAATTAAATTTCCAACCAGGGACGAGGGTAACCTACGGCAGTAACGGCTAGACTGAACTGGCTCATCGGGTGTAATGTAGGCGGGCATCGATCCAGGATCTCCTCTATAAACTCAGGGATAGCAGCACGGGCTGCCCAGTCTCGAGACAAGCCAACGACCTGCTCCTTCGTTGGTATTTCACCAGTAACAAGGAGCCAGAAGAGGGCTTCGGGTAAAGGTTCGGAGCCGCCTGGAGCTTTGGGGAGCAGTTTCTGGCACTCAGGAATAGACTTGCCGCGAAAGCGAATTCCTTCCTCTGTTGAATACCCCATTAGCATCGACATCTGATTCTTCCTAGTAGAACTGGCCTGCATCAAGGACAGAACCATCCCAAATTAAAGCAGGCAGGCCACGCATGCCTCTAGAAAGTGGCACGTGAGACGACCACCAGCCTCGGAGTGAAGAAAACACACCCATAGAGCTGATCCACCAGGACTGGACCAAACGACTTTTTACCATGCTGGGCACGTATTTGCTTGACCTACGGCTAATGTAGTGCAAAGGAAAACTCATCAATGGAATTGCCATACGTTCTCAACTTCCGCAGGAATTAACTCGGCGAGTCGTTCCTTCAACGTGGACTGCTTTACAGCTGTCGAAGAGAACCGGGCCGAGGCGACGCTCCCGCGCGTAATGGGGAAGCGCGACTGGTGATGATGCGGAATGGGTCGTCAATGCTTCTAGAATTATGAGAACGAAACAACATACGGCTTGAACGATGGTGCGAAGAGATGCGGCCATAACGGAAAAAGGTTGCGGACAAGAAAGAAAGAAAGATGCAGAGGCGAACAAAAAGTGTCGAGGGAAATACCGGAACAAAACCTGTTGACGTAATGAAAAGTGGGAATTTATGCGGCCTCCAAATGGCCCGGGCCGGGCTCCAGGTCGGCGAACCACCATGACGAAGCGAAAAAGATCGTCTGGCCAACCTGCTACTGTGTGTCTCTTGCCTCAGGTGAGGTCTCTCTGTGGAAACGATTTCCATTCCATTTCTTTGACTCTTTTTTCTAGAAAAAGCACTATCGACAGCGTGCCCACGCTAATCCATTCTCAGATCATGCCCTTGATTATCCTTCATCGCCCGACACGATCGACTGGAGTGAACACTACCCAGCATTTTCGTCCTATGGAAAGAGCCCAGAGTTTGTCGATATTGGATGTGGCTTCGGTGGCCTCCTTATTACGCTTTCACCTCTTTTTCCGGATACGCTGATGCTTGGTGAGTTGTTTTCCCGCGCGTACCCCGTTAACCGGGCTCATCACAACAGGAATGGAAATTCGTGTCCAAGTCACGCAATACGTTCAAGATCGTATCGCCGCTTTGCGTGTAACCTCCGCAGTTCCCGCCCAGTGCACATCATCATCCACTGCTCGAGCTCCCTATCAAAATGTGTCCGTCGTCCGCGCTAACGCCATGAAATTTCTTCCCAACTTCTTTTCCAAGCATTCTTTATCCGCTCTCTTCTTCTTATTCCCAGACCCGCACTTCAAGGTTCGCAAACACAAGGCTCGCATCATTTCTCCCACCCTTCTCGCCGAATATGCTTATGTGCTGCGGCCCGGTGGCATCATATACACGATAACCGACGTGCACAATCTATATGAGTGGATGAAAGCACATCTCGAGGCATTCCCGTTGTTCGAGAGCGTTACCGAACTCGAACTAAGACAACAGGGCCATGGTCAAATATTGGACGCTGTATATCACAGTACGGAAGAAGGAAGGAAGGTCGAGAGAAACGGTGGTGAAAAGTGGCTTGCATGTTTCAGACGTACAGAAGCTTCCAGGTGACTAGTAATCTTGATTGGGCAATGCATCTATTTCGACCTATGCGTGGTTCGTTCTTTCTTCGTTGCCGATTGCGGCAGCTGAAAGGGTTGCGTTCTCTTGCCAGAGTAGCCATACCCTCGTTGTGAAGCACTTTACCACCCAACATCATTTCTCAAACTGACCGCTCCAGGTACAGCCTTTTATACCTACCACTGCATTTCTCGTCACCACCTGATTATTAGACATAAAAAATGCTTGAAACAGTTTCAAACCTGGGGCGGGAATGCTGGGTACTAGCAAAGGGGTTACCCACGCAAACTTTTGTTCCAGAAAACGAGTAATAGTGTATAATTTCGCTCTTCTCTACACAATTTAATTAGGTAAACCATAGATCTTCTTCACATACTGAACCGACGTTTTATCCCCCGTGTTCTGAGGATGGAAATATTTATCAAATTTGGTATAGGGAACGCACCCTATGTTTCGCACCTTAGTCAGGTCATCACTGATCTTGACGCAGTTTCTGTCGTCCACTTTAGCAAGTTTGATTACCATGTTGAGAGCTCTGCTTTTCTCCGAGTAGCCGCTGCTCTTCGTTTTGAAATCATTGGTGAGGAATGTTCCAATTCCGAATGAACCTGCATCGTGGAATAACGATCAATATACTTATCAAGTAATTTCTAGTCAAATTCCACTTACATCTAACGCCCATGCCATCACACTGTTCCTTCAGTTGCAGTACCTTATCCAAGGTCAGAGCGTCGGAATAGAGGATATTCTTCGTGCGGATATCGATCCCGATACTCTCATACATTGCCTTGGCTGCCGGTGCAAAATCAAACGGGTTGCCCGAGTCCTGCCTGAGACCTGTCCATTTTTCAGCACGTCCTGGATGCTCTGCGAATTCCTGTCGTTCCGTTTCGTTAAGAATCAAGCCATCTTCTCGGAACAAAGATGCATACTTGGAAAAATACTTTTGTGGAGAAGGTGTCGGTCAAAGCGATCAATGGCAAGTCGCTCGGATAGACTGCCTGCCAAAGCTCCAAAGCCTTCGCATTTGCCTCTCCATAACCTTCTAATGCTGCGACCTAGATACGGTAAAGGAGATCTCCACATGCATGACATCACATGGTACTCACCCCCATGAACCATTCACTATCTTATTCATGAGAACGTCTGATCATCAAACGAGCAAAGGACATACTGTGCAATGGTCCCCACGGGATGAATGCCATATTTCTTGGCAAAGTAGGCCTTTTAGGGTTAGGATTAAACGGTAACCAAAGGATGTCTGGCAATGATACGCACGTTACTCGTCCCAAAAAATACCCCGTTCCCAGGGGATCGATCGGCTTCTTGCTTCAGTGTCGAAATCACGAGATCCTGGATGTAGAATGACCGCCTCCTGCGAGTTCCAAACTCACTGAATGTGCATCCCGCTTGTAATAATTTCTGTGCTTTTGCAGCTGCGATCTCTGAAACGAATTCAAACGAGATGAAACGACACAGAATATGGTGTTTACCTTCCTGTCCTTCATAACTCCAATCAGTCACTCCTACACGGAAATGGAGCTCGCTTAAGCAAGCCATTATGGGGACTTCCCAAAGTATAGCCTCTCTCCACGGACCGCTGACTTCTATCTCGACTCTCCCTTCTCCATCGTCAGAGACTGGCACGAACCTGATCGACACTTGGGCAGGATCGAAGCGAAATTTTGAAAGGTAATCCAGATATTCTTTAGAGAAATAGGGGCATGCATCTGCCAACCAGTTCCTCTCCTCAGCTGAGAGGCGCAAATCCCGAAATCCTAAACAGATTTGAGAAGGTCCAAGCGAACAGATCGGGTTGTACATACGTTGAATGGATTCGCCAAACAGATCAATGCATTTGCGGGAGAATAACACATCGGGGTCCCTGTGTGTGAATTTGTAACGCGCCCAAGTCTCCGGGAAGTGATGGCGGACGGCTTGCTGCATGGTGAACTGTATAGACGCTCAGTGACAAACCAAGGAATAAAGGTGGTCATTCTACCTTGTACAGATCTGTGTCTAAGAGAGACTGATGGATATAAACCAATTCTTCGCTGTTCCTTTCCATAATGTTATGATCGCAGTCAAATGAATTAGGTGGGAAGGAGTAGAGCGGGGTGGATTGAAGGAATTAGCGCCTCAGTCTTGGAAACGTTTATATGTGTATCCCGTACGAAGCAAGCGGTGATAGTATTACTGAGCGGTGATTGACCTGTTATGGGCTTCACCTTCGGAAAGATGGAGCTAAAAGGCCAGGAGTGGTAAGAATACGACATGGTCGGTTTGCTTACTGTACTCCGATGTGTTTCTCAGCCAACATTGATAATCATGGGATCTGGTGAATTCCGACTCCGAGTCGGAGCCGTGTAGACAGTCACTACCAGGTAATTGTGTACAGTCATCCAACTCAATCGTCATCAATCTGAATCATGGGCGCCGTAAGTAGTAGTACTTCGAGTTGCTAATCGAGTTGTTTGAAAAGTTGGTTAGACAGCGCTCTAAGTGCCTGGCAAACTAGATCTAAACCCCCGTGATCACCATCCACACCACGGGCCACCACAGTTCAACGTTCGACCATGCCGCCCCAAAATTGGCCACCATCAGTCGTATTTATTACTTCTCCTTGGTACCATAGCTCGGTACCACCATCCACGCGAACACTACTCATCACTGGCAATGGCACTACACTATCCAAAAAACCATCCAGGCGCATTGTTTATCCTCTGCGCATCAAACTAATAACAGACTCGCGCCATCCCGCATTCGGGCAGTACGGTCTCTTCACACTAAAGAAGATTCCACCAAGATCTCACGTCATTGACTATATTGGCGAAGTGCATTGCGAGGACAGACCCAACTCGGATTACGACCTCTCTCTTTACCGCAGTCAGGACGCTAGTGTTGGAATTGATGCAAGCATGATGGGAAATGAGTCCAGGTTCGTGAATGACTACCGAGGGATCCAGGACATGCCGAATGCCGAATTTGTGGATTATCGGACTGGGTCCGGGGAGCTGCGGATGAGCATCTGGAGTAAGGGGGAGGGAATCAAGAAGGGGGGGGAGATTCTGGTGTCGTATGGGAAATCGTGGTGGAAAAGCAGGTTGGTATTTGATAGTTTGGTCATGGAAAGCTCGGCGAGCGAGCACACGTCTCCGGGGTCTGTCAATGACTACTTGCACCCAGTGCGTTGTCCTAAGACATGATGTCTTTTCTAAAACTTGTGTAACCTCATCTTCTCCAGCGCACATGCCTTGCAAATGACTCGAGTCATGCCATGGAACATTTTACATTGTCCATCGCGCCTTCCGCGTCGCAATCCTAAGATTGCTAACTTCCTAAGTTAGTATACGTCGAAATTTCGCACTCCGCAAGCAGGAATCATGATCATACTTGTCTGTACTGTACAGTACTTGGTACTGAGTATCCCCATGTCAGATATCCGAACACTTCTCAGAGCGAAACGGCAAGAGATACGAATCGACCATCCCTTAGCGTCCTACACATCTAGTGGACAGTTACGCTGCATCGTTTGCGAGACGACTGTCAAGCAGTCATCAGTATGGGACGGGCACCTCGGGAGTAAGGCACATCGCACAAATGCAGCCCGCATCAGAGACGAGGAGAGGAGGCAGAAAGAGCTGGAAGAGGAAGCCAAACGTCTCAAGCGAAAAATACCTGAGGAAGATGATACAAACGAGGCCATTGAAAACGCCGCCAAAAAGGCAAAAATCATTTTGGCACCTCATTCGTCGTTCAGCTTACCTCCAGACTTCTTCTCCGACCCATTACGAGCGCCTCACCCGTCATATGGCAATAGTGAAGAGGATGGAGAAGAAACGACAGCTGTTCCCTTGAAACCGACGGACAGGGGTGGGGAGTCTTCCCTCGACCAAGAATGGATGCAATTTCAACAATCCGTTATCAACGTCCCCGACGCTGTCTTCACCTACGATCGCGCCACGATAGCTGCGGAACCAGAACTCGTCTTGGACCCATCCCAGGGACTCCCTACTCAAGATGGTGCAAATGCACAACGTGTGGCTAAAGCAAATGAGGAAGATAAGCGGAGAAAAGAACAAGAGGAACGCGAACTAATCATGGACCGCCTTGTGGACGAGGAGCGTGCACAGGAGGAAGCGGACATGAAGGTAGCTACCATGAAAAATAGGTTAGAGGCCCTTCGGAAGAGACGGGAAGCTTCTCGATCTGCGAAGTCCAACATGGGAGTCGTTTGAGGACTCTGGCTCTGCAATGTCACTGGTCTGAGTTGCTTTGCCTCCGTCTAGTGTTATGCATTGACTGATTTTACTGGCGTAGTAATTTTTTCAACGATTTGTTGACCCATCCTTGCGCGGTCGGCCCAATTAAGTGGTATGCATACCGGAATGATATAGAAGAACATCGTTTTTCCTGTAAAAACCGACGAGCTTCACCACACATCGAATTCTATGACATTGTGTTCAGTGTAATATTGAATTTCTATTCTTAGCGGTCGATGCTACGAAAACTGTTCATTCATTTTTATCCCTTTCTACTATTTGCCGCTGCCTTTAAAGTCTTTATCCCTCTTCTTAACTGTCACCCAGTCCATCCAATCCACCCCTTGCTTGTGCACCATCGTCAATGCAAGCACAACTGGCAAGTACCACAAGCTAGCATAGAATAATAATCTCGCATGTTTCTCCCCACAATGGCGCCAAAAAGCGGCAGCGGATCTGATCCAAAAGTAGTTAGGTAGAAGCGAGGTCAGTGCGAATGTCCATGTTGTGAGGCCAGAAAGCGGGAAAAGTATCGAGCATATTGGCACCAAAAGTAGTGTGTGTCGCAGGCTAACCAATGCATTTTTTTGAGGGGAAAGTACGGATAGCATTTTGTATCCTGCTTGCGCATAGGATGCCCGCAGCAGATGCGACAAGGCGTTGAAGTGGGGAAATTGCCAACTGTAAAGCAGCATGAACAGCGAGAAAGCGCCAAGGGGGTTATCGACCACGGATGCGTCAGGTAAGATGTCCGTAAAGAGTGGCGGAAGGAAAAATTTGACTGGATGGTCGGATGTTGGAAGTAGTTCACCGCCACAGGCCGTCCAACCCATCAAGGGAGGGAGCCCACCAACTACTGCACCAACCCACGTATTCAAGATACTCTTGCGCTTCAGATAAGTGTATAGACCAGCATATAGACATATGTTCGTCGCTCCAATGGCAGCCGTCAAAGGATTCGTCATGGTCCACAAGAGTACGGGCCCGGTGATACCAGTTACAATAGCAAAACCAATTGCATGGAGGGGGGTGATTGCGCGCCGCACAAGCGGACGTTGACGAGTGCGTACCATTTGCGCATCAAAAGGAACCTCCTGCAATTGATTTAGCGTGTTCGCTGATGCCGAACACAACGCAGTCCCGAGAGCAGTAGATAGTAGTATCGGCAGAGTAGTAGGAATTGGAGAGAGTGCGACTCCAGATGTGGCTGTTAGCACAACTAATACGGTGAGCCGCGCCTTTGCAAGCTGGGCGTAGATGTTCAAGAGGCGATTGGGTGTCAGGATGGCGGTCTCTCGAAAGGTTGGAAGGGGGTCAATGGGTTTGTTCGCCGAGTGGGCAAGATGACGAGCACGCCAGTAATCGTTGGGAAAGAAGTAGGAGGCGAAATCGCCTCGAGAAGTCATCTGGCACGGTCTCCATCGGGTATTGTCATGGTGGAAGAAGGATCGAGTGGAGAAAAGACGACGAGAAATGGAGCCCGTGGCGAACATAATCCTCATATCGCCCTATAGCTCGGATCAGTAATTAATGGCGAGCTGAACTGTGCTGAACACGCCGCACCGCTCGACGGAGGATCCGGGAGGAACGCAATTATGGTCGGAGTTTGAATACTCGCACAGCGTCAAGACCCGTGTTTTTGTCTCGGCCGCAGCCCGCGCTGACACTATGCCTGGTACCCATCTGTTGCCTCCGAACCTTCTCAAACTTTTCGCACCTCGCCCGCCACTCCCATATCAGCGGCCAGTCGGGAAAGATATTGACCGCGTGCATCGCAAAGATGTTTCTGGTGTTGCAGACATTCTCGAACGACTCAAGGAACAGTCTACAGCAACATTGCTGAGCGGTGAAGGAGATGCAATGGAAGAAGGAGAGGAACCCACTTTCACTCTTGCAGAAGAGACCAAGCGGCAAATCAGACGGGAAGAACGCAAGAAGAAGAAAATAGAGGAGTTCAAAATTGCAAAAGAAACATGTAAGTGTTGTCTGCGGACACTCTGTTTATTCAACTGTCACATTGTTCCAGACAAGCCAGCAGACGATCCCGAAGCTATCGGAGATCCATACAAAACGCTCTTCATCTCTCGTTTAGTAAGTGTATCTGTATGTAATCTTTCCGTGTCCTGATTTCTCAAGCGCAGCACAAAAATGCAACTGAGAATGATCTGCGACGCGAATTTGAGACCTTTGGTACCATTGAACGGGTAAGAATTGTTCGGGACAAGAAAAATCGTGGCAGGGGTTATGCCTTCATCGTGTACGAGCGCGAGAGGGATATGAAGGGTACACGTCGCTCTTATTTTAGTCCCAGTTCTTATCTTTGCTCACACTCCTCTAGCAGCCTACAAGGAGTCTGATGGTCTCCATATAATGGGAAAACGTATCCTCGTAGATGTTGAGCGTGGGAGGACGGTACGAGGGTGGAAGCCGCGACGACTTGGCGGCGGTCTTGGTGGCAGGCCCAAGCCCGTCGAAGCTGCTCCACTTATAGGTCCCAGGGGCGGTAGGGGCGGAATTGGAGGACGTGGCTTTGGAGACCGTGGCAATTTTCGTGGTGGTAGGGGTGGTGGCTTCAGAGGTGGTGGTTTCAGCGATCGTGGGGGGTTTCGTGGAGGCGGTGGAGGATTCCGTGGTGGTCGTGATGATGGTTACAGGTAATGACCACTCATCCTGTTTGCATTGGTCCTCATCTGACATTACCTAGGGGTGGTCGTGGTGGAGGCATCGGCTATCAGGGAGGTGGATTCGGTGATGGTCATGCTAATGGATATGGTCCTGCAGGTGGTGGGCCTGGTGGACCAGGTAGCTATGGTCCTCCTGGTCCAAATTATGGAACACCTGGTGGTGGGTATGGTCCTGGTGGAGGCGGCTTCAGGAGCGATCTCAAACGAGAAGGACCTGGTGGGTATGACGACAGGGACGCCAAACGACCGCGATATTAGATGCGGTTGGGTGAGACACATTTCTTTTGTCTTGTTTTCACCGCATCCCTGGTCGGTTCGGCTTCGCGGGCTCAAGTTTCAACCCTGCGCTAGGCAGGGTGTGTAAGTACCGGTTACCTCTTTTGTTGCTCTGCTGCCACCAGCGTAAGTATATCAGTATTTTATGGGCTACGGACTTGTTGCTTGCGTATTAGTCTGGTGCTGAGGCTAGATTTTGGTGTGATCACCAAGTACTGCAGTTGCTTCTGAAGCTTGAAGTCTCTTCATATCAGGTGCTCCACAGCTAGTGGAGCCTTCAAGAGACCGCCGTGGCGACAGACGGCGATGGATTTGGCATCTCGCGTGCTCTAGAAAAAAAATTGCCATGCCAGGATTCCCAGGAACGACGCTTCAATGACTCGGATATCAGCGCACTATGGTAAGTAGGGCTAGAACCCGGTACTCGTCTCTAATTCTACGTACGTATTGCCGTCCCCGGCCCAGACTGTGTAGAACAGTTGCTTTTCGGTGCGTACCGAGCACACAAGTGTTCAGCTCTGTCACGTCTCTATCTGGGTTTCAATATTTTATACTCAGTCAGGTCCCTTTCGGGAGTTGCTATCCGGCCTCGGAATAAAAAATGGGAAAAGATCAGGCTAACCTTTTCCGTTCCATGTCAGCGGCGTCAGGTCCAGCACTCCGAGTCGTAGGCCACATATGTCTGTGGTCCGTGACGCGGTACCCTCGAGCGGTAGGTGCTAAATCAGTGGTCTCTAAACTCTATCACAGTCACAGTGCTTCATCAAATTATGGTAGAATCTGCGTCCGGTCCCCAACGCTCGCGACCCGCGGGCATGACAGCCGAAAAGGACAAAGAAAAACGCAAACGTTCACGTGTCACACCGGAACAACTTGTACACCTAGAACGATTCTTTTCCATGGATCGAAGCCCTACTGCTGCTCGCAGAAAGGAGATTAGTGATCTGCTTGGGATGCAGGAGCGCCAGACACAAATTTGGTTCCAGAATCGGTCGGTACTTACTTTTCTCTCCAACACTCTATGCCTCACCACCTTACAGACGGGCCAAGGCTAAGCTGCAAGATGGTAAGAAGCATCAGCCCGGCAGTGTAGAAACACCACCGGACACACCACCAGCATTGGCCACTGGGTTTGAAGCAGAACTGCACAGGCTACTGCATGAAGATGAGCGTGAGTAGTTATGTTCTTGTTCGTTTATGTATGATGACAACTGGAGTTGATAATCAGCTATCACCATCATCCCTTGTACAGACCTTTCCGTTGGCACTTGGCGTCGAATCGCAACCAACCTCAGAAAGCATGACCTTGTGACTTACTTATGCGATGTTAAACGTTGCTTGACTTGGTTCATCCACTCCTCGGGGTATGGGTTCAAAATGGAAATCCCTTTCGATATCATCATCGATACCGAATTCACAAACGCTGCACCGGGATCAGGGCTTGCTTCGTTCACTCTCTCTCAGCCGCCAACATTTTACCTGGAATCATTTTCTCCTCTCCATTCGGTTCAAGGCACTGAATCAGTCCGCCAGTGGAAAAAATGCGCGGATTGGACAGAGGACCGGCAAGCTACCAAGGTCTTGAGACACAATCTTGTAGGATCTGCCGTTCAACTCGCTCATGCACTCCGCCATCTAAACGCACGTATGTCTGGATCGGATATCCGGCTCCATTCGCCAAGCTACCCCTCCCAAGAACCGTCCCAAACTGCCCTAGAGGTCCACACACCACCATATGCCGCCTTCGTTAGGACTGGATATCATCCACAGGCTAGCGTAGACCTTAATCAACCAGACGAGCCTATCGTCACTCACAAACGATGTTTCTCCTTGCCTATTCCTGACCAACAACTTCCTCTCCGCGAAGAGTCTGTTAACTTTCAAGCTGTTCAACCCTCTTGCGTAATCACCGAACCTGACTCTTCCATGTATCCTCAATACCCTCGACACCCCGTCATTCAAGTCAGTCAGTCGGCTTCATATTCGAACTACCCGGACCCCGCCCTGCCGTACTATATCTCACATTCTTCGTTCTCCGCTAATCGTACAACTTCTCGATCTTTTTCTCCCTACGGATCACATCGACGACCATATTCTGCTGGTTCCATTCACTCAGTTCCCTGCGAGGACGAAAATCGGGTACTCGCTCTTCCTGATAGTCGTCAGCCGCTTGGGAGTACTGTTCCCTCACCATTCGGGACACCATGCCTCCCATTATTGACTACCCCATTCTACCCGTCAGGATTGTCATCCAGCATCTGCACAGTAAACCCTTTCGACACGCCAATACCTATCATTTCACACATACCTGACTCGGACACCTAATCTTGAGATGCCGCTTACCATACCACTGCCTATTCAAGAACTAGCATAATATCTGAACTAAATGTTGCAGCTTCAACAGTACATGTTTGCAGCTTCCTCTTCCACACGCTATTCATTGCAATTCAATCCGTAGTAATCAGGCATATCAACCTATCACTTGCTCATCCACTCATGGTTCCCTAATAGCATTTACCTCACCATACATACCTTATTTATTAAATTTTCAAATTAGTTGAACGATAATCATCAGATCATTGCCACTTATGCACCAGAAAATGATCAAGGAACGCCTATTGAAATGTAAAGCAAGAAGCTTGCATTAAATAAGTGGTACCTATGTAAATTTGTTAAAGCTACGGTAATGCACCTTCCCTGCCATGTTGGTTGGCTCTGCTGTTAAGCGTCCGACTCACAATGTTGACTATAAATGAAAGAATAGGTCAAACTTGTGCCACCTCTTGGGCGTTTACACTCACATGCCTCTAGATAACGGTCCATGCATCGCGTTAGGCACGTCTGTAGAAGATAAATAATGAATTATACTTGAATACCGGATGGCGCTTACCTCCTCCGAGCTCGTTAACGAAAGCCCCGGCTTCAGAACGCATTTTGCAAAGCATTTTTCAGAAGTTTTCTGGACCACAGATGGAATGTATAATCCAGATGATGCGAACGATGCGTACGGTAATGAGCTCTTGCGCTGTGGCAAGACTTATTTCAGCGCGAATGGCATTTACGACAGCCTCTTTTTGTGTGGCAACGTCTACGAAGGACCATTCAGCTTCCGGAGACAAAACAAGGAAAGGCATGCCTGGCTTATTGGTGGACGATGGTTTGAAGAAGTCCGACATGGTTTACCGTTTAAATATCCAACTCCAGGTTATGTATAACGTTGAAGTCGAGCACTGAGCAGAGGCAACATACTTGATTCCCCTTTTTGGTAACTTAATCACTGCCACTGAGCGAGTGCCGCATCAGGACTCATCGGATCCACCAAGTTGCCAACATTCGCTGCGCTGTAAAAGCATGGGTGCAGGAGAGTCCTCGGCCAGGAGCAGCGAAGATCAGGGTGTCTCTATACCCGATTATTATGAGCTGCTGGGTGTTGAAGAGTCCGCGACAACCGATGAGATCAAGGTATGTTTCATTTCTTCTCGGAAGTGACTATTGCAAACCTTCAGCCATGTAGAGATCATTCAGAAAACTCGCCCTCATTCATCATCCAGACAAAAACAAGGACGATATCGAGGGTTCTACGCAACGCTTTGCGCTTATTCAGCAAGCATATGAGGTGGGTTTCTTACATTGCTTCTTGAAACATAATCTCATCAAATTGATGGTCACTGTAGGTTCTCAGTGACGAGCAGGTTCGCCTACCATGCTAATCTATGCATTTGCATCAAATCCTGATGCATGGGTCGAAGTAGGAACGGGCTTGGTATGATACCCACAAAGCATCGCTAGCACCGGAACTCGATGCAGAAGTTGTATTTGAAGACATTCGAAGGGGTGCTCCCGCTTCCCGCGCTCTGGATCGAGGGTTAACCGTACGGCACTTGTCCCAGTTCTTCGATGCCAGTATATGGTCTGGGTTCGATGAGAGCCAAAACGTATGCACTCCCATGCTAGCGAAGCCCTTCATAGAGGGTTTATTTCTTCTTCAGGGATTCTTCGTCCTCTATCGTAACTTGTTCTCCAGGCTTGCACAAGAGGAAGGTATGCTGTCCGATATTGAATACCCACAGTTTGGCTCCTCGACGTGGACTTGGACATCAACGACACCATCCGAGGCTGTCAGGAACTTCTACAATGCATGGCTTAATTTCTCTACATCGAAAGAATTCACGTGGATGGATCACTATAACGTAGTAGATGCGACAGATCGCAGAGTACGAAGGTCTGTCCTTAGAAGATGTTAATCTGAGGCCATGCTAATGCTATTGCACTGCAGGATAATGGAGAAGGAAAACAAGAAGGCTCGGGATAGTGCGCGGAAAGAATACAATGAAACCGTGAGGGTATGTAACGCTCCACTACCTTAAGTGTGCAAGTTAGCTAAAGGCCGCAAAGTCTCTGGCAATGTTTGTCCGAAAACGTGACCCGCGTTACAAAAGCCATCTTGCTCACCAAGCACGAATTAATCAAATGAAGGTTAACAGTTCCTCCCGACCATCCAAGCTCACCTCCCGAATACCGCAGCCTTACTTTGAACAAGAATGGCAAAAGGTCACTCAAGATCATCAGCACGACGATTTAGAGTGGGCAGGAGGAGTAAACCCTGAAGAATGGGAATGTGTGGTGTGCAGGAAGTCGTTTAAAAGTGAAGCAGCCTGGGACAGTCATGAACGGAGCAAGAAACACACGAGAGAGGTTGAAAGGATGAAGAAAGAGATTTCAAGAGAAAACGAGGAACTGGGATTATCAGGCGAAGCTTTGGACGATGGTGATGAGCAGTGCCCCGTGGTTGAAACCAGTGATGATGAGGCTGCTCAACCACCGCCAACACCACCTGAACAAGGTGGGGGTGATGACTCAGAAAGCGTTTCCGTGCCGCGCTCCAAAATTTCTGGCACCCTGGAAAATGAGTTTGTTCCCGAAGAATCTTCAGAACAAGTTCAAGTGGGCCAAATGACTATTTGTGATAGTGAAGGGGACACACAACTTCCTGACCAAGCTTCGCAAGAGTTGTCTAAGAGAGAAAAGCGGAGATTACGGGAAGCACAAAAGGCGCAAGTGGCGGCAACCGAGAGGAGCAGCTCGCAGGTCGGTTATTTTATTTGTTGCATGTCACTTCCTGATTGTCTGTTAGGTTTGCAATGTCTGCAAAAAATCTTTTGAAAGTCGAACCAGACTATTTAATCATATCCGTGAAACCGGGCATGCACTCGCTCTTGCGGATGCGAGAGAACCGAAGATTAGGAAAGGCAGGAAAGGCAAGAAATAAAACGGCATAGCTAGCACTAGAAGGAACACACAGACGGCAATGAGGACATACGCAGTTGCACGCCCCGATCTATCCCATCAATTGTGAGACATCATCCGGAGGATATTTTGTCTGCGAGAATGTCAACAGTCTGCGAAGCAATCAATATTAATCACCATTTTCAAACAGAAGGGATTAAAATACCGTTTAAGACTCTGAATGTACTTCCGACTGACTTCATCATTGAGCACGTGTGCTACTTGATCGGTAGAGATTTTCTCCCGCGCCGAACGTTCGTGAATGCTGGAAGACGAGTGTCAGTGGCGATCGCAGCGGTGGCCAAAGAAAACCCACCCAACCATGGTCACTCCTATAGGCCACGGCGCATTTCCTATAGACAGACGGAGGTATGCATCGTTAGATTTTTGGTATTGTCGTTTCTGCATGTAGTGGACGATCTCAGCTATGCGAGCCAACATATCTGAAGGTAATGACTAGCATCAAACTAAGCCTCGGAGCGAAATTAGTGCACAATTAACTGACGTACTCTCGAACGCAAAGTCTTGAAGAGCGGTTTGAGGTACTCGGCGGACTGTACCTGAGTTGCAGCCGCTAATTTTCCTTGCGTGGTCCGCTTAATATGCTCTGTGAATAGCAGTAAGTTTTGATGATGTCAACGAGAAGTTATATCTTGCCAACCTGGTCTTTCGTCCATGGCTTCCTCCCATTCTTTGAGGGTGCGCTTCAACGCATAGTAAATAAGTGGATACAATCTGTCTGGGTCGGTTTTGATCAACTCCAAGTCTAGGACGCCCGTGCTTGGCTCCTCGGAGTCCCCTTTCTTCTTCCCTTTGCTCTTATTTCTGAGCTCTCGCTCTACATTTTCAACGTCTTCCAATGCCTTTTTGAAATCGTTCTGGCCACTTTGACGGTCGTTCCCCTTTTCTTCGATGAGCTCCAGTGCGCGCAAACGCAGCCTCCGGTCTCTATCTGATTCGGCGAATAGTCGGATGGGTTGTCCCTTGGCACGAAGTCTGCGAATCGTCTCCTCATTTGAGATGTTAAATGACGATTCTGGAACTGGTGAGCTTGAATCTCGAGATTCAGCAACAAGCGCAAGGGAAGTAGACCCGGATGACTTCAGCTTTCCATTGATGTGTTCATTACGTGTTAGCAGAACACCAGCCTGGAGCGGACTCACGTTCGAATCTAATATCGCTTGCTCAGTAGCAATGACTTGAAGGTTATTTCCCGCTTCCTCCCACACAGTTCGTGCCCGTGGCTGCTTAGCATCCCGTTCCCATTCCTGCTTCATCTTCTCGATATCCCCCCGTCGCATGTACTTCATCGGCCGGGACCCATTGTCGGCTTCCAACGTTCTGCGTTTGACCGCAATTTCAGCTTTGAGCGCGTCCATGATGATGGTCGATCTGAGTCCTATAAATGCGTGGGAGGATGGATCATCACATGCATCACATTCGGTATTGTTATAATTAGGGAAAAAAGCTTACACCAGCTAAGAAGGTCAAAGTAATTCCAATCATTCACGGAGTATAAGTTATTTCCACCTGCGACACAGGCAGACATCTCAGCTGCTCGACTTCGAACCTTCTCAGATGTACAACTACGGTTTATGTATGGTATGCTTGCTTGCACGAGCCAATTGCAATTAACCGCGGGAACTTATATAATTTGTGACAAAGAATCCGTGACAATCCGAGTTGACCATCTTCCAACAAAACAGCCAAATGTCCGAGTCCGACTTATCTAGGTAGCCCGTTTGTTCTTGTTCGTAACTGGGAACTCAATCTGTTTTTCAGCAAATATGTCCTCCAGACCGCGGGATTTGATGGTGAGCTGACACTCAGGTTGAGTTGCTATACCTAATGCCCGTCAGCCCGCTTCCCCAACACCAACCAGACGAAACACTGGTATGATTGAATCTTTGGTACACGCTGGCACACGCGCTCATGAATGGGAATAGCTTTCAAAATTACACCGATTACTTCAAATGTGTAGCCGCAAAGGGAGAAGACTATGCACCCTGCAAACAGTTCAAGAGAGCGTACAACTCCCTCTGTCCGAGTGAGTACTTCGGGCCGCTTCTAGACTTATTTTTCAATTCCATCTTCCAGATGAATGGGTATAATGCAAATATTGTCGTAGTATCTCGTCACTGAACGTCTGTCGCAGATAGCAAGATTCGATGATCAGAGGGAGAATGGGACGTTCCCTGCGTCCTTGGAGCCTTGATAGATGCATGACTCGTCTCGCCACCGTAAATTGTAATAGAGTGTTGTTGAAAACGATGAGGAATCTTCCGTTTTCAAAATACAATAACTTAGGATGTGGCAAACCCTGACCAATGATCAAGTTCACAACGAATTTATAGCTTGGTCAACGCATCCATCCAGGTTCATTGCGTTCTGCTACTAGGCCCGATTCACGATGGACAACGTCAATCTCAATGCTCTCACCGAAAATGCAGCGAGACTTGGTATGCGTATACAAGAGACCTTCAACGAGCATACTCGGGATCTCTCCATAACGCGCAGTGGAGCGTCCATCTTCGACATGCCAGATGACAAGGTGAAAAATGTTGGAAAACAGCTTGATTCTAACAGCGACAAGGAGAAACTTGATGCCATGAAACGCCTCATAGCCGTACGTTCACAACCAGACTGTCATTCGGACCAACGGCCTAACGTGCCTTAGCTCATTTCTAAAGGTCGCGATGTCTCGAACTACTTCCCTCAAGTCGTCAAGAACGTCGCCTCGCAGAACCTCGAGATCAGGAAGCTTGTCTATATCTACCTCTTGCGTTATGCCGAGCAGGAGCCCGATCTAGCCCTATTGTCGATCAACACTTTTCAAAAGGACCTTGCTGACCCCAGTCCACTTATTCGAGCTATGGCGTTACGCGTCCTCAGTGGAATCAAAGTTCCAATGATATGTGGTCTGGTAGTCCTTGCGATCAAAAAATGTGCAGCAGATCTTAGTCCATATGTTCGCAAGGCAGCCGCTCTCGCAATTCCAAAGGTTTTCCAGTACGTAATTTGTTGTTTCTTTTCTCCGACTCAGTCAGCGGTCATCCTTCAGATTAGATGCCGCACAACAACCCGCTCTGATATCCGTCATAACCACACTTCTCCGCGATCGATCCCCGCTTTCAATAGGAAGTGCAGTCATCGCATTCGAGTTCGTCTGCCCCACGCGACTGGATCTTTTACATCAACAATACAGACGCCTGTGCAAAATTCTCATAGATGTGGATGAATGGGGACAAGTCTATCTCCTCAATCTTCTTCTCAGATACGCGCGCACAATGTTGCCTAAACCAACCGTCTCGCAAGAAGGTGAATCTATGGAGGAAGAGATTGATGCAGACCTCCAAGTCCTCCTTGCATCCTCGGAACCCCTTTTCCATTCCAAGAACCCAGCGGTGCGTGCATCCGTCTGACCTCCATATTCCTAGTTCACGTGTTCTTAGGTAGTGCTTGCTGTTGTACGAGTCTTCTACTATGCGGGCCCTCCATCATTCACCAGCAATATCGTGAATCCATTACTTCGTATTATGCACACATCACGAGCAGTTGAGCGGGTGGTCCTTTCGTATTTATTGATTGTCACACGGACACATCCCGTAAGTATCAGCACCTAATCTTAAGACAGGTTCTCATTATTTGACAGCAACTATTCTCGCTGCAATACCAGCGGCTATTAGTGCGTACAGATGATCCTTTACAAGTGAAGAGAGACAAGATCAAAGTGATGCTGAATCTCTGTGATGTGGATAATTATCAAGCACTCCTCCGCGAGTTTACTGTGTGTTCTGATGTTATTTTTATTTATGCTCATGGCAGTTTTACCGTTACTAGGACTGTGCTGAAGATGTCGACGATGCTGTAGTCGGTGACGCGATTCATGCCGTTGGCCAATGTGCAAGAGTAGTCCCGTCGTGTACGCCCCATTGCCTCTCCGCTCTCATGATTATGATCAAGAGTAGATATGGTATGTCCCTGTGATTTTATGTTATCGCTCCGTGATCTATGTTAAGCAAGCATCAGATATTGTTGTCAGCAACGCTGTTCTAGTCTTGAAGGCCCTTATTCAGAATCAACTTCTTGCTGGCTCTTCCGTTCCTGCATCGTCTCAATCGCCGCTCGCTATAATTTCTCTTCTTGCTCGACGTATCAACGACATCAAGCACCCTCAAGCGCGCGCTTGCGTGCTCTGGTTAGTCGGCCAATATAGCGCGGCGCCAGGAACGAGCACTGTAATAGAAGGTGTCGCTGATTGGGCCCCAGACGTCTTGCGAAAATTTGCCAAGTCTTTCAGTACAGAGGTATCTCTACTCATGTCTTTTGTTACCACTCACACGTTCCCGCTCACTAGGGACTTCTGGTCAAGCTGCAAGCTCTGACTCTCGCCGCCAAGCTTCTTCTGCTGTGTCCGACGGAGCAGAGGCTGACTCTGCTTTGTCGCCACGTGTTGTCTCTTGGTAAATATGACCTCAACTACGACGTTAGGGACCGTACCCGTATGCTCAACGCGCTACTCATCGGCGTATCGCCAACGGTAAACGGTAGAGGGACAGAAGACCAGGGCGGCGTAGTACTTCGGCGAGAACAAGTAATCAAAGTTTTGTTCGATGGGAAAGCGGGGACCATCGAAGAGAGTGACCAGAACTTAGGTACGTTGTCATGTAAATGTTTTAGACAAAGCTCCAACATTCTGCGGTCAGGCCACCATCTCCCAATTGGTTGCCTTGACATTGTTACAGGAAAGACCACGCATGGAAATAGCATCCTCCCAGAATGGCTGGAAGGAGGAATCGATCCGTTGCTCAGACGGAACGAAGAGGATACTCTCCCTTTAGTACCACCTCAAGGGATCAGCTCAACAAATTCTGTGGCCCCAAAAACGTTAGGGTCGGCGGGTGTTACACCTGTCGTCCTCACTCCTACAAGTGGCTCAACGCCAGTCCGAGAAGGGAAGGGAGCTTGGAGGGATCTGGATAAATTCTATGCAAGTGACAATGACAAGAAAGATTCTGAAGACAGCTCTGAAGAGGAGAGCGAAAATTTGGAAGACAATGATGCACATGACAGTGAAGAGACTGAAGATGACGCTGTGAACTACGAGGGAAGCGAGGATGGGCAGGGAGGTCCTGAAGAGAGCGGTGCATAAATACAACATCAACCTTGATTGTTGCATAGTAAGGACCGTTATAAGATGGCACCACCAGGAAGCTGATAAAATAATGGCTAGAAAAGGATTCTTTGGTTAGTAGCACACTCAATGGGATTGGGTGCGTACAGTGTGAAATACATGGTAGTAGTGGCCGTTAACACCTCCTTCGAGCTCATTGCCATAGTACTCCGTTGGGAACCACTGTCGAGCGCTAAGCAGAGTGGAGGACGAAGCAAAGAATACGCACATGATGTTCTGGAAGATCCTCCTTCCATGAACGTAGAAGACGCGACTCTTCCGTCTGGTTGGCAAGGACAGCACCGTGCTTGGGGAGGACAAATTGTCCAATCTGTAACTCCGTGTCAGTGACGATGCCACGGGATACCCTCGCATAGGCGGTGCGGTAGACGCCTCGGTATAGGATATATTCACACCTGCGATTAGCACTTCAAAGAGCGGCTCCAAAGTGAACAACGAACTTACATACCATCTGTCTAAATCTTCCGGATCGATATCATACACCAACCCATCATTCACGAGAATGTCATATGGGGCCGCTTTGTCCCCATTTAGTCCCCAGTAGAAGATCTAGTCAGTGAAAGAACATACGTCTGATCGCATGTGGCTTGCTGATTACATATCCCAAGAATACAACCGGTCGGGGGTATGATGCGGCCATGATGCGCGCCAACTCGATGCTTTGCAATTCTCTATCCAGGGGATCTTCCTCTGAAGATACACAAGGAGTGAATCTTTGGACCGAATGAAGTTTAATGAGATAAGCATACCTTGACCATTATGCGACACAACTACAGTGATCTCGGTGCCGTATACATCGAGAACGGCTTCGATGGCTGGAGCAAGCTCGCCATGGGGTGACGGGAGGAGATGGTGATACGAATGAATAATCGGGAACTGAAAGCCTTGGATTTAGTCTCCATTAGCCACACAGATGCGGGCACCTGCCTTGGACAATAGCGCTGCTCCCCATGTATGCGCGTTTGGGCCAGGGCCGAGATCCACATACTTGGCGCAGTATTGAGTCGTCACACCAGAAAAAAACAAACGGTCCAACTCACATAACCCAATTCTTCAGCAGCGATGCGAGTCCTGTTGATGCGTCACTTTTACCGCCCTCCTGAACGATTCACCTCGTAACTCACAGGTCGCGGTTTCCATACACTGTGCGCTAATTCACGTGAGTTTAGTTGCACTCATCTAATAATGGCATTAGCACTTACATGCAGATCCGTCTCCAACAGGCCAACAACATCAATTTCCATGTCCCTGTTTTATATTGGTCGTCATTGAAGGGGGGCCAACGACATTAGCAACATACCTGATTACATCTCGTATGCGACGTTGACTATCATGGCCCACGTTGTCAATCCCGAAATGAATGGTCCAGATACCAGCATTAAAAAGCCTTGTCCCAGACTTGAACGGTCTCGGACCCATAGCAGGCCAACGAAGCAGTGTGACTAGAACAGATACAAGAGAGAGGAGAGACAGGATCGCAGTGATGTGAGCACGTGTTGAACTCGGGATATGAGCAGAGGAGTTGTTCTGGACTGATACCTTGAATGGTGGGCGATAGGCAAGCAGGATAGCAGCCAACTGCGCGGTGAGGACTCTGCAAAAAATCCTGAACACAGAACGAAAGAATGTGGGGAATACGTACAAGTCAGTTCTTTCCCGCAGGTAGGAACCTCCGGGAACAAAAGCATACGCAACAGTCCACACGTTTGCGAGATAGAACAAGATGGCGACGAAGAATGTCACAAAATACCTCCTGCCCACTTTATCACCTCGCCAAGCGGAAGACTGTGATAAAACCGAAGGGAGGATTGACATGCAGAAGATGGCAAAGTTCAGTCCACCTAGAAAACCTGTCCAGTCCCGATAGCGATACATCACAAATGCGCTTGCACAGCCATAAGCAAACCATAGGGGATGGTTGAATAACGCAGAAGAAATCGAAGGTGGGAGGACGGCAGGGATGGTTAGACCGAGGGCTTGCGCGAACAAAGTGAGGAATCCATGTAAATGTGGTAATGGCCCCCTAGGGTGCCCATCCTGGTATCCGGTCCACGACCAAGCAATGATAGTGCTAGAGTCGGTGAACAAGCAATGTAAAGTGAAGAACAGCGACCCCAGTGCGACTGACGAAAAAATCCAATTTCGTGGGGTATCGTTTGATACATCCTTCCATCCGCCAGCTTTTGCTTCATTGGCAGTAGAATTGGATGTGCGGGTGGCCAGCTCGAGAATAGCACAGACCGCAATCACTATTCCGGTCTTGTTGTATCCCCCGGTTTCTTCATTCAACATGGGCCATACTACAATCCAGAGAATAAATTCACATAGACAGTGACATCCACTAGTCCTCGTACCAGGATTGTTCGAGTGATTGGCGTGTTTGGATAGGGAAGACAGCATCAATCCTACACCCAAAACTAGATGGTCGGTTTGCATAAATCCATTGTCCCAGCAGCAGAGAAAAAACGCACGGAATCCTTGGTATGCATTATCTCCTGCAGTCCAGTCTGCCGCCTGGCTCAGCAGAACAGCAACGTTAGCCATAATGACTGCCCAAAGTCGTTCCAAGGGACCATCAATCTTATATGCTGCTAGACCAATCAGAGAGAATAATCTTAATGTCACTCTCCCCCATCTCGTCAGTGCCCAGTTGCGGATAGAAGCTATCCCAAGGAAAGCCGGGGTGAGGTAAGTGAACAACGCTGCCTCGGAGCCAGAGAGGCCGAGTTCCCAGACAGAAAAGTAAAACAACGTCGTAAGCAGAGAGGTTATGATGGACCAAAAAATATACGCTAATCGAGTTTAAGAGTTACAGATGCGTGGAACGATGGGTGAAATTTAGCTACTAATTGCACGGGAAACGGAGTCGCTCACATAGATAAGCATCAGCCACAAAGCTCAGCCAAGGCCTCAACACAAAAGCGAGCCCTCCGACGGAAGTATTGGATTTAGGTTTATCAACGACATTTACTTGAGACTTGATTTTGGCAATTGTCGAGACTTTGTCATTCGACTGAAGTGTGTTGTGATCATGAGCAGTTGTCAGTTCACTGTCATGAGTAGGA
This sequence comes from Pulveroboletus aff. annulatus, assembly GCA_038094595.1. Classification (NCBI taxonomy): domain Eukaryota; kingdom Fungi; phylum Basidiomycota; class Agaricomycetes; order Boletales; family Boletaceae; genus Pulveroboletus; species Pulveroboletus aff. annulatus. The sequence goes on from JBBPTX010000329.1 coordinate 25,542, forward strand.
GGTAAGGGTCTATTTGTACGGAAACGTCAGATTGCAGTTAGACAAGGCGACGTAGTTGATTATACATGTCTTTGTGCTCAGTACTAGAGTCCAGTGATACGCCTATACCAATCTACGGGGTGGGGTAAGCAAGTAGGTGGGACAGAGTTGAAACCCCCTCGCCTGTAAATTGCAATATTTGAAGTCAGCTTCTGAGATTGAGTCGTAGATTACATCTAAGAAGATGAGTCCCCATTCAAAGAAAGCATAGTGTGTATAGGCTATTAAAGGGTAAGTCTAGTTCTATGCCAAGGAAATACGAGCCTCACCTCCAGGTATTCGGTGCACCTTGTGTTGGATGAAGAAGTACACCAGCGGAACGATTGACGCAAAGAAACTAGGTTGAATCTCAGTAACAATCTAGGCTGACATACGATGGCTCGTACGCTATAGCGACGAATTGTCTAAGGGTGAAAGTAAAAAATATGCAGCCAAACAGAACATAGCAAGACGAACCGTTTCTTCCTTACTCGGACGTGGTTAGTGGGAGTGTTGAAGATCCCTCCCAGCATCCACGGTACATTACACACAATGTACAACACCATGAGTACATCATGAGCGTCATGGTCATCACTTGAAGTGATATACACCCAGCCTCCACACGCCAGTGTACGCACAAGACCAGCGAGGAAGACCCAATGCGAGGAAGTCGAATGGGACGTGTTGGTAATGAAGTACTGCAGGAATACAAGAGCAAAACGGGGGCCACTCGTTATTGCGATGATAATTTGGAAGACATTGCGCTCCGGGTACCAATCGCCGATCCTAAGAGGGTCACATGAGCGAAACGTCAGGAATTGACAAATCTACTCACGTCGCGGAGACGGAAGGAAACCACTCTTCGGGGTATCCTGCAATGCCATTTTTTACGATTTTCTTGTAGTGGAGTGCACAACCAAGTAGGAGAGCGGAGACGAATGCCGAGAAGGCCAAGTACGTATGGGCTGCAGCGACCCAGGATGCATTGATCACGAGAGGGCCAGCTTGCCGATTCACAGTGCTCGGCGTTGAACCCAACATTGCCGAGTATGAAATACAGGTATACTCGTAGTAGTCAAAGTCAACACATGCGGAGGTTTGTTTATTCAAATTTGGAACAACCGTGACGGCAAAGATACACACGATCATCAAACCATGCCCTCGCCAAAGCAAAGGATACCCTACATACCCGTCACTGTTTTTACCGGATTTCTGGGGGCGGGGAAGACGTCCGTTATCCTTTCTTTACTCCCAAAACTTCCCAAGGATTACAGGGTCGTGCTCCTCAAGAACGAGTTTGGGGACATCGAGGGTACGCGCTAGGAATCCCATTACAACGTCTGGTAGATCAACGTACTGACCGTGAGCAGTTGACAGTCAACTCGCAAAGCAGTCCAGCTTGACAGCTGTCAGCGAAATCCTCAATGGTTGCATGTGTGTCCAAATCCTGCAGCCGGATTGCACTACGTTAAATGCCAGTACAGGTGTTGTGTCCTTGTAGGTCAAATGAAGACAGCCCTCTTAGAGATCAGAGGTAGGGAGGTACTATTGTTGTCGCCGGAAAATTTACGATCATACCACCAGAGAAATTTCGTCCGGACCGCATCATCATAGAGTGCAGGTAGTCGTCATCCGGGCTGGGGCTAAGGTTTCTGCCTGTTGATCGTCACCATAGCGGATCTGCTTTCCCTGCCACCCTCGCATTCCAGATACGTGAATTAGAGCGAGAAACAAAGGATGACATCAGACTAGACGCAATTATTACCGTTGTAGACGCAGAGAATTTTTCTGGCTATGAAGATACATCACCTACAGCCAAGATGCAGGCGAGCTACTCGGACATCATACTCATTGTGAGTACCCTTGTTGACGCTGTGGATCCAATGACCTTTTTGGTGCTGTTAGAATAAATGGGAACACGTCGGTGACAGGGCTCTCGACATCGTGCTTGACCACCTCAATACGCTAAATGATTTGACGCCGAAAATACGGTGTAATGGGCGCCATGGGGTGGATCCTAATATTCTCTTTGGAGTTGATACCAAACTCTTTCGAGACCTGCGCCCCGAGACAAGCATTCTCGAGGGAGGGGTACAGCACGACGAAGTCGAGACTCTTACACTTTTCAAGGGGTCTGGCACCCCCCAAGCTACGCGTACCTGTCATGACGAAGCTTGCAGGGATGACCATCCAATGAAAGCCACCGTGGACGGGGACGGAGGGGTCGTTGATGAGGGTCTATTCCGAGATGCGCTTGAGACGGTATCAAAAGAGACAGTGTGGAGAATCAAGGGATTCGTGCGCCTAGGAAGTGGCGTCCACATCCTGAATTGGGCTTTTGGACGGTATGAGCTCACACCGTGTGGCAAGGACTCAGACCCGGCCGATGGTCATGCTGTCCGACTAACGGTGATGGGTGAGCGAAGTGAGGTGAGGCGCTCGATAAAAAGGTTTAGTAGTACATTGGCGGCGGAGATCACCTAGACGTGTTTTAGGATAAGATAAGGAGGCTGACAGCGCAAATCACTCATGCAAGTGGATCAATTTGCCTGATTTTCTCCAATGTTATGTTTTCCTACATCAAGTTCAGCCCGGGTATGCAGCCTGTCCTTCAGTTTCGAGTGTTCTCTCACTATGTTACCCACTCATTGACAGCGTCTGCTTATTGGCCTTTTTCTGTCGCTGTCTCGAAGGATTCCGAACGTTCATTGGCCATCCGCTCAGAATTCATACAGCAGCTACCACAGTTTCGTTCACTAGACCCTTTTGAGCCGTCGCTTTCGGGACAGGGTCTGAAAAACATCGTAATATGTGAAGTTCTCTCCACCAATGACCTCTACCGCATTCTTGGGGTGCCCCGTTCTCCGGCCATCGATAGACTCACCCTCAGGCGTGCCTACCTCTCACGCAGCAAGGCCTGCCACCCAGAGTACGCCTCCTTTTCACCTCTCTCTCTCGAATTTCCAACATTTGTACAGCAAGTGTCCCGGAAACCCAGATGCAACCCACGCATTCCAGAGAGTTTCCGTAGCTTATGCAATGCTCTCGCAACCTTCTCTGAAACGAATGTATGACACTCGCCCAGGCGACGAGCAATCCGATTTTCTACGTTCACATCCCTGTGGGTACGCAGACGAAACCCTCAAGGGGGTCCTCCTCAGTATTATGAACGATTATCTGGATGGCAACCTTGAAATGATACGCACGCTACTCCGTAAGCGCATACCCGTTGTCCGCGCCTCTACCTGTGCCTGACATCTGTCCTCCAAACTTGCAGAAGCCGTTGGGAATCTCAATCCGTCCCTCAAACTCAGTGACGATAGCATCGATTCGGTTCTCGCTGGCCTCGAAAACATCCGCAGTCGCGTCCTCAGTAAGTCCCTCACTGCCATCTTTCTATGTTTTCCTCGCCATCAATTGAGATCTGACCCGCTATGAAAGCCTGTCGCGCCTGCATCCTCGCCCTTCACTCGGAACTTATCCGCGTACTTGAACTTCAATACGCCTTTCGTCAACTACCCTACCTCGACATCACTGGCCGCTCTCGTCTAACCATCCAACTCACCCGTATCACCCTCTCTCTTCCTGTCATATTAGAAAAAGCCATTCAGGACGCCCAAGGGGATACATCCGCCAACAATCGGAAAAGCACGACAGATGATAGGAATAAGAACAGAGACAAGGCGGCACTGTTGCCAAAGCATGTCGTACACCTCATCAAGGGAATTGACGTGATTTTAGACAAGATGGAACAAATTTTGGGATAGGTCATGGTATGCGTTGTCCCACTACCATCCATCTATTGATCCTTTTGGATTCTCTGCCCGCAATATCTCATGGACACGTATTTTACACGATGTATTTAATTGTTCATTTCACACTCACGGCAGTACCATGATTGTAACTTGGATACGGCTTCTTTGTGGTTGGATATCATGCAGTTTCGAATCAGGTTTCTTCCTGGAATATGGTACATGATTAAGCAATGTGAGCAACCTCGTTAAACGGAATCATATGCTATAGACTTGTGCAAGTCGTACAGAATCGGAGACATGGAGAAGAACGGTAACACGAGCAGGTACGAGACTCGGAAAGGCATCGACATTGGCGTATACAGTATAAAGAGAAATAAGAAACGACGCAAGGGGCCTTTGCAAAACTACCATACAAGAATTGTTCGTGGCGAAGTGGAAACGAGCCTGCACAGAACTTGGGTAACGAAACTAGTGAAGAGAAAAAAAGACCGAAACCAAGAAGTAATGGTAGACAGTGTTATAAACTTTGTCAATACTGGATACTCCTCTGACTCTACAAAACAGGTACCGTATCCGGTCCATCAGCGAAGACGAGATAATCCCTGCGAAGTACTCACAACATTCATCCATATCGCACCTGTGTGACCATTAGGCGGGACACTTGCTGGCACAATCTCCTCCAGCATATAAGAGTCTTGTGAAGGTTGACAGCCATAGGTCCCATTGGACCCGTTCGGCTGCGCAGCCGCGGCCGCCAACAATTGGATATAATCTCCACCACCATTCTCGGTACCCGCGTTCCCACCTTCGTTGTGCCCAGGCACTTGCGAGCTGTTTATGGAACCCATTGGGTTCTCGGGATAGAACGGGTAGAATAAACCCGTTGGGATCTCCGCAAGTTTATCCGCCACACCTGCGGACGAAATCTGCGTGCTGACGGTCTTCACAGGCGTGGTGCTTTGAGAAGCAGTCCGCGGTCCATAAACCACAGCACCACCAATGTTGGCCTCGGCCTGATATGGTGGGTGAGCGAGAGTCGGCGTCTTTTGCTGTTGCTGTTGTTGCATGTGTACCTGCCGGGGGGAAGGCAACGACGGAGATCCTAAAATGATGTTCTCGGTGTCCCAGTCAAGCTCAGAGAGTAGAACGGGGTCTTTGGGGGGAGCGACGGAATGAAGATCAACGCTGAGAACCTTTTCAGCGAGCTTGGAAATCAGAGGGTGACCACCATTCAGATCCTTTCGTTCCCAGCGCCATCGAAATCGAGGTAACATGTCAAGTGCCATCCACACGTCTTCGATCATGACCTGTCGAGACAAGCGCTCACAATGCGACATGTGACCATACAGAATGACCATGGCTGCAATGTGGAGTGGGATGGGAGAGACAAAGAATGCAGTGTCAGGAAACCGGATGAGTTGGTTGTGTACGATGATGATGTTGTGCGAGGTGACGATGGCTAGTGGCACATGAGTGATTCGGAAGAAGAAACAAATTGGTCCTCACCATCAACAAGAGCCCTTGACCGATGCATGTAATCAAGCTCCTTCAGACTAAACAGGGCCCTGAGCATCAGTATCCTTGATATTCCGATCTTGAGCAGTGTGAGCCCCTGGTCCTCTGTGATACCGCGAACTAGCTCCTGTCGCTTTTCCAACGGCCAATCTTCCGTTCCGCCAAAGTAGTACCTGTAACTCTCTGGCAACTGTCTTCGGAACTCCATCATACTCTTGATGATGCGAGTTGCGTGACGCATTACAGTATCTACACTCTTGTTGGATGGGGCATATAGAGAATTGATGATGTCGGCCTGAATCTCGGCAATAGGGTGGGATAGCAAAAAGTGCTCTGAGAAGTCAACGTGCTGACCTGGAAGAGGTCGAGAAGGGTGGGGAGTATTTGTGTCCGAGGGGGCGATGGCAAGAGGCCTGCCGAGTAGGATAGATGTCCCGCGATCATGGACCATTACAATGCCCCAGAGTCGGATGCGAAGTTGTGCCTCTTCCTCTGTAAATGTGTTGTTCTGCGACATGGGGTCATGGTGGAGACCCAGTTCGATGGACAACCGAACAAGACTGCCGACAAGACGCCATAGGGAACGACCTTGTCGCTAGATGAATGTTCTTAGGGTTGGACAAGAGTCCGATAGATGAGCGGGGCTCACCTCGGTGTACAAATACCATTGCAGCAAGATGAGGGCCTGAAGACTAGTGATAGTGACGCGGAGATGTGGTTTCACGGCCAGAGCGCGCTCGAAGAACTCATAATGCTCGGGCCATTCATTCGGAAGGAGTTTCTTTGTGGAAATTGGGCTATCGCCGGGGGACTTGAGGCTATTGTCGACGATGGTGGCCTTGTGGTTGAGTTCGCTCAGGGTACCAAGAGCAAGAATGAAATACATGCTACAGACAAAGCCGGGATCGTGTTGAACGTTTTGCATGTCGTAAAGTGCATTGAGCCGGCTTTCAAAATCGGAGCGGAAAAAGACCGGGCGGTGGAAGTTGAGATGAGTAAAGTAGACGTCGACGATTCTGTTGACCATTTTGCGGTCTTTCGGCAACCAGATGGTGAGTTTGGAAGATGTTGGGGATAGGATGCCGGCGTTTGAGGTAGTGACAGAAATGGAGAACCAGACGCTGGGATCGCGGGGGAGAGATGCTTCGGTGATGTTCTGGTCACGACCGGATGAGAGGCCGTTGGAACCAACTGCGAGGTCTTCTCTGTCATTTTGAGCACCAAGGTGGCTTTCACTCATGATGAGGGGATGTACGCCGAAGCTTTTTGCGATGGCCTGGATGATGGGGAGATCAGGGATGTGACGGGGTGAAGGGAAAGAGAGCGTGCGCACGGGAGTGTCTGATACATCGAGGGACTGGGGATCCTGACCCTTTACCTCGAGGGTGGGGGCAGGGTGGGGAGGTATTTGGTGGGGAGGGGGCTGTAATTGATGGGGAGGCTGCATGGGAGGGGGAGGGAAGCCGGGATGCATGTGTGGGGGATAGGTGCCGGGAGGGCCTGGGATTGGGATGTGGGGGGGATAAGGGCCATAAATTGGGACGCCAGGTGGGGGATAGCCGGGGACGAGCGGGGGATAATAGGGCGAGTTGGGCGGGGGAGGGTTGGGGTGCTGTGGGAGATGGGCGTTCTGAAAGTCTGGTGGAGGATGGAGTGCGCCGTCGATTTCTATGCCCTCGCGCGCACAAAACTCGTCGAGATTGGCGAGGTTGAAGCCGGGAAGACGGCGTTTGAGGAGGGCATCGCAGAGTGCGATTTGGCGCTCGATGAACTCGGTGTGGCCACGGAGGGTGAGGGTCTGTCTGTGTCTGTCCTCCTGCTGGCAGGGGACGCCGGCGGTCGCACAGGCGGTGCATTTGGGATGCTTGGAGTCGCACTGTGGATGGGATGTGAGACAGGCGAACGGAGATTTGCGGTCGGTAGTCACCGACGGGACTTGCCTTAATTTTCTTACTCCTGCAGCGTGCGCAAGCCTCATGGGAGCGTCTGAGGCGTCTTGGTTCCGAGGGCGAGGCGACGTCGTCCTGGGCCGCGTCGGGTTTTCTGCGTTTCTTGGGGGGCTGGGAAGGCGCTTGTTGGTTCTGCTGCTGCTGCTGGGGTTGCTGAGGCTGGGGCTGAATGTGTTGCTGTTGTTGCTGGCGTTGGTCCATGTGTAGGGCAGAGTGGAGAGAAATGTCCGAGTGAGGAGGGAGAATGTGTGTCATCGCTGATCGTCCCTCCAGCCCGCGCGCTGTCATTCGCCTTGCCTTGCCCTCGCGCTCCTTTGTATAAATCACGTGAGACTCTCCATGTTTACTTGTTTATTTATTTATTTATTTTTCATCTTGTCCTCCTCCTCCCATGCAACACCCAAACACGTCCCAGTACACCCTCGACACCGTACACGAGAACGACCCCCTCCTCGTCCACGCCCCCGCCGTCTATGGCGCCCCTCCCCGCCCCGCCCCCGCCCGCCTCCTCCTCGCCGCCGCTCTCCGCATGGCCGCCCTCTTCCTCGTCGCCTCCCTTCTGCTCGGTGGTACCCTTGCCCTTGCCCGCCCCTCCCTTGATCCGTGCGTCTGGGTGCCCCGTGGGGGGGGGGGCGGAGCCCCGG
>JBBPTX010000330.1:0-33407 GCA_038094595.1 Pulveroboletus aff. annulatus
ACCCACATCTGTTCCCCTTCCTCGTCCCTACCTTCCCAACCTAATGCCCACTGCCTCTCCCCTGCGCCCTCACTGCCGTGCACGCGACCGCCTTCACCTCTGGCTCCCATCCCCCTCACCAACCAGGTGTATCCATGATACCCAGGGTTTAGCCATTCCAATACCAGACAACCACCTCGACCGCATACTTGACGTCATCACCAAAGCATGGACAGAACGAACCAAGGAAAACTATGGCTTGGGCCTTCTTACCTACCACGTGTACTGCGACCTGCACCACATACCCGACCCACAATGCGCACCCATCTCCCAACCCCTACTCACTGCCTTCCTAGCAAGTTGCACAGGATCCTACTCACCATCATCCCTATCCAATTTCACTGCAGCCATACGCACATGGCACACCCTCCATGGCATCGACTGGAACATCAACCCCATTGAGACCCGCACCGTCACTGAGGGAGCTAGCAGGCTAGCCCCCACATCCGCATCCCAACCCAAACGTGCTCCCTTCGAATGCCACCACCTACTACTTTTCCTCACATATATGGACCTCTCATCCCCACATGATGCCACGATCTACGCGTGTCTCACAGTCACATTCTACTCAGTCTCCCAACTAGGGGAATTCACCGTACCCTCCATCACCAAATACCAGGAGCAACCAGACAGATACATTCAGCGCTGCAACCTCGCCATCACCGAATCCACCTTCTCCACCCTCCTCTCTTTCAACCTCCCGGCAACCAAATGCTCCCAAAAAGGCGAATCCACCCAATGCACAGCCCTATCCCATCTCACCAACCTGCTCTCCTGGATCCAAAACCACTTCAGCATCAACAACCCCTGCAACTCCAACCGCCTATTCACATGGCGCCATCCAAGGGGACCGAGACCCCTCACCAAACCCGAGGTCACCAAATGTATACACGAAATTGCATCCAAACATGACCTCCCCCCACTGAAAGGCCATAGCCTACGCATAGGCGGAACACTCCATTACCTCCTCTTAGGCACACCCTTCGATGTGGTCAAAACAATGGGACGCTGGTCAGGCGACACATTCACATTATACCTTCGCAAACACACCCTCGTCCTCGCCTCATACCTACAGGACCACCAGGATATGGTAGAACGGCTCACAGCTCACGCCATGCCGCCTACCCACTAAAGGTCCGTTCACCATGCCGCTCCTCCACCAGGGGAGAGATCTCATCTCGCGTCACAGCATGCTCCTTCTCCCCAGGATCGCAGCTCACTCTCCTCTGCTAGTGTCGCTTCGGGCCAGAAAGCCCTCCGGGCTTTCACCCACCCTGTAGTTCACTTAGCACATAGTCCCTGTATCTACCCACATAGATACAACCCCTCTCCTCACCAGCAACGAAGTCATTCGAAATGCATGGATCTCATTTGTAGTTACATTTGCATTATATAAGTCCCATTATCAACCCTATTATAATCTACATTCCCATGGCTCGATCCAGAATGGGAGCCGGCGGCATTATCGTACGCGAAAGAAAATTCAGACATACACATAGACCCACATCATTACAAGGACCAACCATGCAAAAGCATATACATTTCATCATCTACGAATTTTTTTAATCTGCTGTGCCTAGAGATCCAGTCAGGAAAATCAAGGATCACGTCTCATAAAAGAAGGGAAGAAAAGAAAGAAAAAACAGACAAGTACAGCATGTAGACACCAAAAGAAAAAAAAAGGAGTGTGTGGTGATATTCAATCCAATCCGTAGGTCAAGAGAAGAAGTGTGTCGTTCGACGAGAACAATCGAGAGAGACAGTGAGACAAGATATTCAACGAGTGTGATATCCTATAAGATCCAAGAACGATATCAGAACAAGAACAGGGAATGTTCAGTGCAGCAACAAACTATTGGGGACAGCGATGCGGACCTTGCAGCAAAATGAACAAGAAAGAATTACGGGTGTCGTCCCAGAGTGAAAGCGATTAGTTTTCCTGCAACAAAATCTTGGAAACGGAACGGAAAAAGAACACTAGTACTAGAGTTGGTGATTGGTCACGTCAGGTATCCACATCCACGGAAAGAAGAAAAAGAGGGGCACAATATGTCGGCGCGTATCGGTCATGAAGGTGGAATAAGAGTGTACGCTGTGAGAAGAGGGGGGCGCACAAGGAGGGAAGGAATGCGCGGGAGGACGGCCTCACAGATCCGCACCAACAGCGTCGACGACATACAGCACCTGCTGCGGCCTCACGAATAATCCCATGCTCTCCGACGCAGACATGTCGCTCGCAACAGGCGACGCACTCCTCATCCGCTTCATCCGGTCCAGTCCTACATGCAATTGATCCCCCTCCCGCTTCGTCCCTTTGTGTGTCGAAGCGCCATTCCATTCGGTCTTGCGCCTTCTCGGCGCCCGGGCATCCTCTCCAAACTCCCACTCAGAGCCGTTCCCCCCGATGTCGAAATAACGAATCCCGCCCCAGGAACCGTCGCACCACGCACGTCCATCCGTCAGATCTCCCACCCACGTATCAATGGGGACTTCGACGCCCACCCATGGCCCGCGCTCGCCCAGCACCTCACCAATATACCGCGCAAACGCACGGAAGCGTTTCCGCCTGGACGAGATAATGCACGGGATGCCAATGTCGAGCGTCGCACCAGGCGGGGCAGACGATGCGAGGGTTGACTCTGTGAGGGTCTGCTCCGGCGAGGACTTGGTGTCCGATGTACGTGAGGAAGCTGTCGCCGTGTCGAGGCTCCCCTTTACAACAAGCGTTTCCTCCGAAATCTGGTCTTCATCTTCCTCGGATGAAGGCGTCACGACAGGGTCCTGTTGCTCGAGGGTCTCTGGGGCAGTAAACACCGTGTGCAAGCTGGTCTCCATATCGTCGTCCGCGCCGGGTAAGTCAACCAGTGGAACCAACGGCGTATTCTCCTTGTTCTCGTCCACCTTGGGCCCTTGCTCTCTCTCTTTTCCCATCTCGACGCGACCCATACGCGGTGACGGTGAGGGAGACGATTTCTGATACCCGTTCTTTTCACTAACATTCCTCCCCGTCGATCTCTTCTGCGCAACCGGCGTCGTGCGTCCTGCAGAAGGCAACCGCTTTGCCCTCGAGGCAGGACTGATCCTTGCGTTGGTCGCGTCCCTGTCCGAATGTCGTACGGGGGTTCGCGTTGAGGTAATGGATACGCCAGACGAGACGCGCGTGCGCACGACAGACATACCCGTGGCATTCGACACCGTACTCTTCTTAGCGGTTGTCCCAACGGTGCGTGTGCTGACAGTCGAGAGAGTGGATCCTCCAGAGGCCTTGCGGGATCGTCCGCCGCCAGAACCGGCAGAGGTAGGCGTGGCGAGTTCAGACGGAGCAGTGCGGAAGGTAGTGTCAGATGTCGCGGAGGAGAGCGTCGAGTTGGGGCGTGCAGCGGAGGGTATACGGAGGGTAGATAACCCATTGGTACCTTGATGAGACGATTGGTGAGAGGAACGGAGAGTGGTGGAGTGGCGCGGGCGGGTAGACGCAGTAGGGTGTCTGTTGGGTGTCGAGTGGTGTGATGTCGAAGTTGTTCGAATAGACGATGTGCTATTCGTGATGATCTTGGACAAGGTCGGTCGCCCATTCGGAGAGCTCGCGACTGATGGTGTGGGCGTCGAAGCGCCGTCATGGTCATCGTCTTCTTCCGCATCACCATTCTTGTCTCTTGCCCGCAAGTCACGATCATCTACCGTTGAACGAGAAGAGGTGGATACGGACGGTGATTTGCGGTGGCCCACTACATGCCCATGAGCACGCGCTTTTTCGGCTGCACCAGATCGTGCACTCATAAAGCTCGCAGAATCGGGTGTGAGCTTAGAATCGGGCCTCTCGTTTGCACGCGATGCCGTGCTGTGATTGCGCACCCTCGGAGATCCAGATGGTGAAAGAGTACTGCGGGCGACACTGCGTATCGAACTTCCTGAGCTCGCAAGGTTACCATCTCGGGATTTTGTGGGAACAGTACGGGAAAGAACAGATGCACGGAGAGAGTGGACCGAGAGCGTATCCGAGTCTGCATCACCAGACCCACGTATCAAAGACGGCCGAAGGGCGCGAGATAGGTGTGGATTTCGAAGGGTATGATGCGGTGCGGGGGAGATAAGATCTTCAACGGGAACTTCGATCTCTGTGAAAAGATAAATAACGAAGCAAAGAGAACGAGCAAATAAATCGTACCTTGGGAGATCTCTTTGATTGACCATCCTTCGAGAGCATCAAACCCACCTTCTTGGCGTATTCCCATCCATCGTTTCCTGATCCATCGCACCAGATCGACGCGGGCATCTTCTACCTGCGAGCGGATTTGTGATGTCTGGGACAGCATGGTCGCGTCCGTTTCTGTGGCATGGGGGCGTAGTAGTATGCTGGATACAAGCGTCTGGTAGAGAATAGTAGTGAATCAGTGCTCGTTATAAACAAAGCGGAATCGGACGCACCTGATAGACGGTTCCCGCATAGCGTTCGCTCATTCCCCTCTTCAGCGACTCCATGACCCACCCCACCCTCTCCCCATCCTCAAACCCAACGCCATCACCTTCCAACATTTCTACCCACTCTGCCTGCTCGAAGCACGCCTCGCTCTCCTTGGCAAGACACTCATCAATTGCTTTTTGCGCCGTCAACACCATCTCCCTCGACGAATCCGCCCAAGCATCAATCGCGGCATCCAACTTCTTTACGGCATGCTGAGCGGCGAATAACAGCGGAAAAACATTGATAGGTGTCGTACGCTTCCCAACGCCCTTGACAACGCTGTCCCGAATCTTTTGAGGCAGCGCTGCAAACTCGGAGTTGCACCATCCCTCGCCAAACAGCCCTACGAGGGCGCGTCGTGCGCCGCGTTCGAGGTAATTGTTGGACACGTCGTCTGCGAGCGCGAATTCGAGCACACGCGGCACTCGGCGGGCACATTGGCGACATCGACATCCACCGATGCCCCACTTGGCGTTGGTGATGCGTTCATACTCGTCGAATTCGAGGAACGCGTGAAAAAGGCCGTGGAGCATCTCGTACACGACGCGTGCTTGAGTTTCTGTGTAGAGATGGGGAAGGGAGAGGTAGTTGGCGGACCGGAGAATGGCAAACGCGGTGTCGAGGTCGTACGTCCGGTGAGAGAAAACGAGGGTGCCTGTGTAGATGTAACCGAGGGTAAAGTGGAGGGACGCGGGGGTGAATGGTGGCGAGGGGAGGGTGACGGTCAGTGGTTCACCTGGTGTGGGTGATCCTGCTGCGATCGTGGCTTTGGGACCCCACGTGAGAAGCTGTGTGCGGAAATACGGCGAACGCGAGACGAGGATGAAACGATGAGAGGAAAAGATTGCGGTGGTATGTTCTGGATTCGACGTCGAAAATGTGCCTGTGAGCGAGATGCGAATGTCCGAGTACAGACGAGAACGCCACATGTAGACAAGGTCTTTGCGAAGCTTGTCAACGCGGTGTTCCTCGGCGTCGACGGGCTCACGCGAGTCGGTCGAATCGAAGAGGAACTCGAAAGCCTCACCGAGACCCTTTCCGGTATAGAGGTATTCGAGTTCGTTGGAGAAGAGGGCGGGCGAGATTTGCTGGGGAATACGCAGAATGCCGCCTGGATGGGTGGAAGAAGGAGACGAGGAGCGGAATGGGGAAGGGGAGCGCGAATTGCGCGCATAGTCTAGAGTAAGAGTGAGTGATACAGACGATTGTGCGGGTGCGGGCGAAGGCGTGGGCGAGTAAGGCGTCGGGGACGTGATGGGCGGAGGGCGAAACGAAAAGTAGCGCGCCTGGAACGATGGTGGAGCGCGCGCGTATACGATCGCTAATACAGAGTGAGCCGACGTCGCCGTGCACGACGAGCAAGCGTACCTTTGTGTCCCCAGACTTCCTCGGTAGCGTCCTGATCGTCGTCTGGATGCAATTCCCATACGACATCCGAGAAGCGATCCTTGGCGTTGTGGAAGAGGTCGAGGAGGTCATTCTGCCAGGCTTGGGTCGAAATACGCGAGGCTTCGGGAATTCCAGGCGGAGGAGGGTTGTTCGTCGCCATGGACGGTGAGGAGGACGCGTTGGACGACGGCAACAACGACGAGGAGCAACGAGCAAGAAAGTCTGCCGGACGTAAAACACGTGTTTTGTGGGGTTAGGGTTAGAATTATTATATGTTACGTTTTTATGTAATACACGGATCTTTGGCACTACTCTTTAAGTACCGGGGTCAGAACACCCCCGTCTGCAAGCAGCCCGAAATCGACGTTCGAGCAACATGTTGGTGAGTTTCAATGTCGGATTTGCCACTTCCATGAAGGTCAGCCGTACCCTTTCTCTCTGGCAAGAAGCTTGCGGACAGGGCTCTGACAGGGCTTGGCAGCACTTTTGAGGTATCGTACGATGTATGATGATGAGTCACCACATGTACGTGCATGAAGATCACGGTTCTCATTTCCATGAAATTCCATCCAAGACTCCTTGGTCCGAGTCATCCTAGTCGACCCCGACAGTGATAGTAACATCGTATCCAACGACGGGATTCGACTAATTTGCAGACCCTCCCGAGCGGATTCGGGTAGGATCCCTGGCATCAATAAGCAAGTGAGACTGTTTCCGTATTTCACGCTAGATCTGATCCGTAGCTGATCCTAGCCAGAAAAGTAAAAACATGCAGCCAGCGGAGTAACCGGTCACGCAGGACATGATTACCCAATTCTTACCGAAAAACTCAGCATCGGAAGAATCTTCCCTCCAGCGGGCCAACATCCATACGATAATCTCAAGCTGGTTACCAGATATTGGAGGTCTTTCGTTGTTCCTACTTCCCCTTATCTATCTCGATATTCCGTCTTGCCCAATGACCGAAAGTAGTTTCAGGAACCGAGAGCAGGATTTGGCAGGGTGGATGACGAAGAGACGGTGTAATGCTTGAAACTTTGTCCATGATGCACGGATGCTGTGGCCCGACTGATGATCAATAAGGAATGTAACAAAAAAGAAAACGATTTTCGAGGTAGGCATACGATTCGACATGTGGCAGTTTTGTGACTGTGCTTGGGCCTCCTAGGCTAAATACCATCACTATGTCTGCCATATCTATTCACTCGGACACCGACTACGATTACGTCTCCCTTGGTCCTCACCCGGGTCCAATGCTGCTGGTACATCTACCGGCAACTCGGACGACTCGGGCTCTAAATCCGACAGTCTAAGTGGCTCAGCAAGAAGCTTTGCTAGTGCGAACAACTTCCTCAAGGTTATGCACATTGCATTATGCTGCTAACCATGTTTTTCCTCCCATCAATCTCCTCGACAGGGACGATTGTTCCCTAGAAAACGAACTTGCATTAGCTTATGCAGTGGGCGCTGCTGCAGACGCCTACAGCACAACCTTGGGACTGAAAAGGCGCACTGAGTGGCATCGGCATCACAAAGACGTTGCACGACTTGAGGTCCTGCACTCAGCATGAACAACAGGGCAATGACCCGTCCACGCGAAACGTGCACAGGAGGCGTGCTTACGAGTTTCTATATGCATCCACAACCACCGAGTCTGCTGACAGTCATACGCTCGCGTTTTCATCCGACAACAGCACGTTGTCAAGGGTGAACACGCGGAAAATGTTGCGGTTGTCCTTACGAAAAGGGAAAGGTCTACGCTCTACGACGGGTCAGTTGTCGAGATGCCGAACGATGCGTTCGACAGCGAGCGGTTTCAAATTCGCGGTATTACCCAAAATCATTCCCCACTTCCCATCCACCTAAGCAATACCTTGTATGGCACGGATCACTGCGGGGATGTTCCTCGCATCACGAAGCGTGTCCACGACGACGCACACTATCCTTCGTGGTGCGAGAGCTGTGATTCCTTACTGGAGAATCCTTGATTTCGCTCGTCACTTTGATAGTTGTCATCCAGATCGTTCTCCTCTCCGACATGTGTCCTACAAGCAATTCACCTTGTTCTTCATATGCACCTTTGCCAATGCGGCACAGATGCGGCACGATATTTAGTACTTGAATTTTCATGGACAGTATTGCGTGAACTTGAACACACGAAGAAAAACTTGCGTTTCACGTCAGTGTGGCTTGAATGCAACAACATTATAGGTGCAATTTGTTTTTCTTACCTGACATAGCTTTCCTCGGCCGAACGGTGGGCAGTTCTGGAATCCTACTATCAACTGTCTTATCTCCACAACACAGCAGTAGATGCAATGAGATACTCTCTTGTAAATCTGCGAACTCAAGTTGTTCAGCTAGACCGACCAGAAAATAGAAAGTGTGAGTGCTTGGTAAAGGATACCGTACTGGTACTGCCTTGAAAGGAAGTAGAAATCATTTGTCACAGTCTGGTGGTGTCAATGCGCAAGATATACTTGCCTTGACATCTGGTTTCGACATGCAAATGACTCTGACAGAGCCAGAAGACAACACGCGAGGATAGCTGACGGAAGTAGAGAAATATGCTGTGGACAGTAGTCAGTTGAAGGCCTTGACCAAGGGAAATTCGGCAGCTACCTTACTGCGAGACGTGTTTCAAATGGTGGACGACCAGCACGGACGTCTGAGACTAGCGATAAAACGCAAAGAAATACCCCACCTGCTTCCATGGTCGTCTGTTTGAAACTTCAACAACACTCTAATGGATCGCCAGTTGGGACAGCGGAGTGATACCGCTGCACGACTACAAGCTCGTAGTAGAGTCGGTGACAACGGTAAGTTCAAGGGATACCGGATGGAAATGGGATCCTGTGCGAGGTTGACAGCTGGCGCACATTAGGTTTTGATCAAATATTCATGCTGGCTCGAGCCGAAGCTAAGCTGGGATCAGTGGTGATTGAGTCAGACTCGCACACAGAAAATTTTACATACCTCCACTCTCTCAGGCTATCTGGCCGACTCCACGACAGTTTATTTCCTCAGTAACGTAGTCACCGAGTATTCCAAGCTCGTGATCTAGGTGTCGTACGTCTCGTTGAGATATTGCGAGTCCATTAATAAAGCACTGTCCCAAGGGACTTTCAGAACTGAGAAGACTAAAGATCGATTTACGCACACTGGCATTATGTAATGCGCCCGCTGCCCACATACTAGCAAGAGTGGTTCACGCAAGGTAATGATAACTCAGTACTGAGTTAGAAGTTGATACGAATCTTGCAACCAATCGAGGCCGAATCGAGATGACGGCTTCGGTTTTAATGGTTTCCCAGTGCATTTTTCCAACAGAACTCATTCTTCGAATTCTCTATCACACAGACCTTCTAGACATCATCCGATGGCGTGCAGTGAGTGGTCCAAGAATTCCATACTTTTTGTTCTGACTATGGCATACTCTTGCAGGTTTCAAAGGAGTTTCACGTTATTACTTGCGATCCTACACTTTGGAGGACCCTGTATAGACTGGCCCCTTTTCCGCGCCCACCTGGTCCATTCCCAACTCAGTCTGTCACCTCTCTTGAGCGAACGCTCATAAAAGCCACAGAGCTTGCCCAGTCTTGGACCACGCAGCCCATGTCTGCTTCGGTGGTCGCTATCAAGGGCAGCATGCCAGCCGCACCCCTTAAACTCATTTGTGGACGCTGGCTTATCACGTGCAGATCTGAGCAACAATTCATCTTGCACGATATGGACATTCATCTGACAACTGCCGACTCGCACCCGCTTCAGGTTCTCTGGGATTTTGAAGGGCCGGCCGTGTCAAGCTGGGATTTAGAATGGGTGACATCTCCGGAGGGACATTTACTTGTGTACCTGTTGCTAACCTTGCGCAACCAACAACATCGTCTCATCCAGTGGTATGTCCCCGTCTCCCTTGTAGTGGGTCTGATGAGGCATATTCTTATCTTATAGGCTGCTTTTAGAACTCTGTTTAAACGAAGATACGGGTGAGGTTGATGGTTCCACTGCAATTGACCCTCCCGAGGATTCAAGGGTACTATATGATACGAAAATCCAGTCCGAAAGCACAACATCACGATTCCTCTTCATCCCGGCAAAATATCGTGGCCTAGTGTTCGATACGCGCACACATATTTTCTACAAACTCCCTGAATTGGTGGATCCATCGGTATGTGCTCAGTTCTATCCACGACACACCCAGACTAAATTCTGCAACTCTAGTTTGGCTTCCCAGAAAGAGTGGTGTTCCCCGACCCATACATCATTTCCTTCTACCATAGATCGGTGCGAACAGCCATTCGAGTCTTCAGAATCACACCCTCTGACACACCATGCGAAAATGACTCGGAACCCGTCCTTTTCCTCACTCACGAACATGAGATGGGTGGGGACCTTTCTGGAAAGGTCATCCGATCACGCATTGATCTACTGACGGGTGCAACACACGTTCGACTTCTACATACCCACCGCAGGCCTGAGACCCTGCCTAAGATCAGTTGTATCGACCTAGTGCTACCAATGCATGTTATCACCGACGTCTCCATCTCACCAGCACCGATCACCGTAACTGTGCACCCCACTCTCCCACTACACAGCTCCATGCGACAGCTTCGCTACAGCCACATCACCCCATACATTGACATTTCCCCCTCAGGTGACATCCGGGGGTTCTTTCTTGCTGCACCAGTGCGCAAAAAACAAAACATTTTACGGCCGTGGAAACCGAATTTGAATCAGCACGTGATGAAGTTCACCATCGATGCACATGTCGTGGCTGAAGAAGATCCGACACAGTGGGCGGTCTCGTATGGGAAGGTGGCGCCCGGTGAGTGGGATGATGAAGTGGATCCAGATGTGAACTATGGTCGCGATGGGCTCAGGTTTGATGGGATGCGAGGGAAAATGTGTTATCGGCACTATAACGATAACACTAAGATCATTATCGTAGATGTTGCGTAGGCTGTCTAGGACCTTGTTGTGCAATCTGGGGTTGGCATAGAAGCAAATGAGCGGACAGATTCTGCAAGGGTTTCCAACTCCTCAGCCTTGTTCACATATCTGATACGAGGATAGTTGGGTCTCACTGGCAGCGTGTTGTCAAGCAGCTCCACAGAACCAGGATGGAGTGCTCGGATATGTCTCTTCAAGGTATCCCTGCGTGATAGTCTGAATACACATCAACTCTGACTCGAGCGGCGAAACAAAACGGATACTTATGGTCCATTTTGGTCCCATCTATCTTCAATGCAACAGATCCAGAGTCCGCGATTAGGGTTACAGCGATCCTTGTTGTAGTATCTTCGGCAATGAACCAGGACCGTGACGTGACCCTCTGCGCATCCGTACATCAGTGCGCCATTCTGTCGACGCACATGCATAAATAGTCTCTCCGAGTCCTGCGCACCTTCGCTTTCCTGACCGGATGAGCTTCTTGATGCACTCTTCCATTGGTCGGGTGCGATTCTGGTGTGTAGATATCGCCCTCCCATAGTCCCCTTGGTCAACAGCTGGTCCATACTGCTGTGTGCCATCCATACCGGTAAAAGGTTACTGGATGCCCTTGTTGAACCCGACACGTGCGTTCGTGTGGTCTACCTGAGGCGGATTGTCGCAAATAACCCGGGCAGAACAACTTGACGACAATGGGATTGGAGGGTAGGAGGTGCTGACCAGGCTTTGCGCAACAAATGGGGGGCGTGCTGCAGAGGAGCAGCCTGCAGAGCGACAGGTTGAGTCGCGGTCAAAAAATGAATCCATAAAGAGACATGGCAACTCCTGGTAGCGGTAGGAGCCATTATTGGGGAAGGACGTGGGCCAGGCGGTGTCGGTACCAATGTTGTGGTAATATTGACGGGATAGATTATTATCGCCATACGTCAGACCTGGAACCGCAACTTGAATCCGTGATGAGGGGGAAGTGCATCTTTGGTTTGAATGTCACACTGTGGCACTTTGGAAGAAATTTGCTGAAGACATCGTTGACAGGAGAGCGATGTGGGGGGCTGCACAAGAGAAAAGTATCGGGCGTTTGGGCCAATGAAGATATCCACAAAGGAGTCCAATGGCTCCTGGTACTAACTACTACTAAGTGGTAGGAGGCATCGTTGGGAGTGGACCAGGCCATGTCAGAACCTTGTGGCATGGAAATCTTGGACGGACAGATTGTTGTCGCTATACCTCTGACCCAGTACTATTGCCCAGTCTGCGGCGAGGGGAAGGTGTAACCACTCGAGTTCGAGGTGGCTACACGAAGAAGGGTAATCTTTTACAGGTAGACTTCAGACACGAGGGAATCGTTCCAAAGGATCTCTGTTTGAGATTTCTTTTTCGGTACATCGTATTCTACGAGTTCTTATATACGAATTTGAAAGGGCGGTGCTATAGAAAAAGGAAATGGTGGTATGAAATGAAAACATATCAAAACGGTATGAGTCACGAAAGGACGCTTCGGCCGAACTCAGTTCGTCCGAAGTACAGTCGTTACAGAAGGTGTCTTGGGCTCCAATCTGATTCTCGAGTTGGAATGGAAGGTATCATGTTTCTCACGCACTCGTCGGCTGCCAGTGTTAACCAGCATCAAGATTATATAGTAGCAACTAAAACGCAGGTAAGAATTGCAGACCTCCTGCCTAGTGGACTGCCGACGACTCAGAGAGACTAATTTTTGAAAGCGTAGCTAGCCTGGTTGGCTGACAGAATGGTTGCGACAGTCACGTCGCAGTCTTGGCGAAAGGCCAGAAACACGGCGGAAGAATGTAGACAGGCCCTAGCTCAGCCTAGGGAGTCGGGATCTCGCAAAGGACGTGTACGCGAGTCGCTCGTGCCTTGGACCAACTACTGCGGAAGCAACAGAGCTTGTTACAGTCTGAATCCCTATGCACGTACGCACAAGCCTAATCGAAGCCGACAGCTTCAATGCCTGCCCCGCACATTCTGAGGGAGACAAGTAAAATCTGTGATTCAAGTTCCTCCCTTTTCGACGATGGATTTTGGTTGACCAACTATACGTGTCCATTGAGCCGTTCTGTCTGAGAAATTATGGTCTGTGCCTCCGGTTCCACAAAGTCAGATCACACGAATATCCGCAGCGGAGAGCCGTCCAGGCATTTAGCATCAGTGAAAATAAACCATCCAGTTGATACGTCGATCCCGGACATGGTACATGGCATTATTGAGGCCGCTATGCACTGGCACTACCATCAACTGACGTGCTTGCCATAATAATGGCCAGTTCTCTTCATCCCACAAGACATCAAAAGAGGGGATACGCACGTGTTATGAGATGAACTTTGATAATTGGGCATACCTCTGTCGTGATGATTCAACCATGCTCGTTATCTGATTTGCTCACCTGATTCTTCTCTTTGACGTATGCTCCTACCTGATCTCACATGTGTTCGTAGGCTTTGACCTCCTCTGTCGACAAGAATCAAACCAAGTATAAAATTCGGCGATCCACGGGAAATATGAAACGAAGAATTCGTCAACTGATTCAAGGTTGTGGACAGGAGAGCTGAAAACGATGAAACACAAAAGTGGATGCTAATCAATGTCCTTGGTATCCACGTCTGTCGTCACTAGAACCTGCCTTGCATCCACAGGCGACATGAGTCTCGAACAACACGCTCAGAACGACAACAGACCGTTGAGGGTGATGTAACGGATCGACTGCAAGGAAATACTAGGGGCGGGTCGCCAGGTCAAATTCAGGATCTCGAGCGTGGGCCTATGGCAAGCCAAAGAAACCAAGTCGTCACCATTAATCGATATTCAGTTGATGAAAGCGACGAAAACAGGTAAGGGTGCGAAGAGCACTGAAGTAGATGACGGAACGAGAGATTCTGTGGATCCTTCGACTCAATCTTGAGGATGAGTAATCGAAAAGAGCGTCCGCACTTGGGAAATACCAGTGCCGCAAAGAAAGTAGACTCTGTACCGACAAAAAGTCGGGAGTTGAATCAGTGTGTCAAGAATTGAAATGTTTAGTCCTGGATTCGCAGGAAAGCCGAGAAAAAAGAGAGATCGTGTATGTCCAAGAATTTTTGTGAAACAGAATATTACGGTCAGACGAAAAATGAATATATGGATTTAATAGTTCTGGTAGTGGATGGATTACCTGTTCGAATCTTTTCAACGTTGGCAACTCGTTGACATCATCGTAGCATCCATTACCCTCAAGAAGATACCATAGCTCTCTGCCTCGAGGGTACACTGATATCCATCCATGCCAACGTCCATATTCACATTGCAAGACTTCACAGTTGACAACGAAGTGATATGCGAACATGGTGAGACGTCAGACATATACAGGGACAAGTAACTGCAATCGTCCTATGGTCTGGACGGGACGTACAATGTGTGAGAAGAGAAGAAAGAGGGCCACTGTAGTTGCAGCATTAACCGTATCGGCATCAGCAATAATTTCATACTCGGTCGACCGCTCAACACACCTGATTTCATGATCCAAAATCCAGGTCCGAGTCATAATCCATAAACTTCCTATCCTTGATGTATGTCGCCACCTGCTTCCACAGAAGACCGTACCGCCTTCCGTCTGCTGTCGATGGGATGTCGAACATAGAACACAGTTCGGAAATACATGGGAAATGTCGAAGAAAGAATTTGCCCACCAATCTAGAGTCATCAATGGGAGAGTTGGGAAACACGAGAGATGAAAGCGGATGCCAATCGGTGTTTATGGTGTCCTCGGCGTCCTCGATGTTCTCAGTACCTTCAGTGTCCATGTCGGCAGTCACTGGAACTCGTCTTGCATCCAGAGGTAACATGAGATCAACGAGATCCGGACAGCACGCCCCTAGTGACAATAGCCCATGCAGGGTGACATACTTGAAAGATTCCCAAGGATGTTCAGAGGTAGATTGCCAGCTCATATTCAAGACCCTGAGCGAGGGCCAGTTAAGAGCCAAAGAGGTCAGCTCATCGTCGCTGATCGACACCGGGTGGCCAAGACCGATTTCCAGATCCCGAAGGTGACAAAAGCAAGCAAGAGGCTGAAGTGTGCCAGAGTAAATGACAGACTCGGAAAGACATCGCAAATCTTCAGCAAGCACGAGAATAAACAATTGGAGTGTGTGTACGCGCTGAGGAGATGACAGTGCAGCGAAGAAAGTAGATACTGCGTCGATCGAAGGTTGGGAACCAAGTTGGAGCCGCAAAGAACGGAATCCCTGGTCTTGGGACCGTAGGAAGGTGGTGAAAAAAGTGAGATCATGTATGCTCAAGGACAGTTCCAGAACATTGCAAAATGGAACAATGTCGGGCAGGAGGGGTAATTGATGTGAATCTGGAAGGTCTGGATGGTGAACCAGAGTTAATTTCTTGAGCGTCGGGAACTTGGCAATATGAAGCAGCGCAACACTGTTCACAGGAACAGATGCATCCAAACACTCAAGGTGTTTGTAGGTGAAAATGGCCTCAGAAAATGAAGCGACGGCAGGCGGGGGTATCCAGGCGTGATCAAGGAAGTGGATGGCAATAGCTTTCAGATTCGGGCAAAGGAGATGGTAACTGGCCAGGAATGATTGAGCAAACACATTGTTCACGTCGAACAGAGAAACTTGGAGAGAAATGAGTGAAGGGCTGAGCAATTTTTGGATGAAGGAGATGGAAGAACGCAGCTCTCGAGACCAATCGATGTCCCAAGTGAGACTTCTCAGATTTGGCACAAGAAGTGACGGGTTTAAGTGGGTGGACTGCAAAAAGCAGAGAGAAATGTGGTCGGCAATGTAGAGTTCCCTGATGCGATTCGAGTGGCGGAAAACGATAGCCCATTCGGCAAGAGACGGTGGTATCTGTCAACAAAGTAGGTGATGATAGGTACCAACTTCAAGACAGAAGTTAGCAAGCGTTCCTTACTTTGGCCCTTTCTTCATCCACAATCGTCGCAAAACACCGAATGAGAGGTTTCAATGAATTCAGCCTCCTCCAAAGACGATCAAGGGCAGGTTCTGAGAGTGCACGACATGTTTGAGCAAGGGTGAAGATGGCTGAACGTGCTTCTTTGGCTTGTTTGTCCCAGATAGGCATCTCTGGTGGGGCAAGACAGTCCAGGATACATTGAAATAAATCATGTTGAAGTAAAGGGCTCGGTTTGAACCACAGGTCGACTGTATTGGAAAGATGAGCCATAACCCGGCAAAGTACATATGTTGGGAGATCAACAAAAGCGAGGTCCAAGGACGACTAAACCATCAGTAAGACTAGCCACTGAAGTTCAGAAAATTGCTGACACCCACGCAACGCAAAGGTTCTGCCACCTAGTCCCGTAAACAGACACTAATTTAAGTAGAGTCCTTCCTATTATTCTAAGGGGAAACCTTCGTTGCGAAGGCAGTCCGAGTCGTTTTGGTTGTTGATGACGGGTATTTTCCCACGTACTCCTCACTTACATTGCCATTTTGTTATTGGCTCGATATATGCAAGATCATACGATTCGACGCACTGTTTAGAGCATAACATACTGGTGCATATATATTTTCGATGTCATGACGAAAGTTGACAACAGGGTAATGGGCACAATTACTGAGACGTTGGACGTACAAGACAAATAGTTTAAATGACCATGATGATGATCCGGAATCTGTAGTGAGTGGAGAGGAAAGGGGGCTAGCTACCGTCACACTGGCTGTCGCATTAGCGATCATTTCACAGTCAATTGTTTGTTATACCAATTTCGCGACGATCGACAAGTTTCAACTTGAATTCGAGCCCAATTGGTCCGAATCGTTGAAGTATTCCTGTTTCACCTGGTTCCACAAGGAGGCGTACCGTCTTGCCTCTCCCGTCAACGAGAAATCGGACAGAACATGCAGTTCGATGATGGATGGAAAACGTCGATAGAGGAATTCACTGACTGCTTCTGAATCGTTGATGGGAGAGTTGGGAAGGAGGCACATTGTGAGTAAACGACCACGAAAGACATGGGCTTCCAGGTCGGCCATCGTCGGAACCTGTCTTCCATCCAAAGGTAGCGCCAGTTCCCCTAAATCTGGACAACATGCCAGGAGTGGCAGTAGCCCTTTGAGGGTGGGACACTGAATTGATGGCCAAGGACATTCAAAGGCAGCTACGCAATTCAAATCCAGGATTGAGAGAGAGAGCCAGTTACGAGCCAAAGAAACCAAGCCATCATCACTGATCGAAATCCAGTGGCCGAAATCGATATTCAGGTGAGGGGGCGGAGTGTGCTAGAGGAGATGACGGCTCGAGGGTGACTCTGTGCATTCTCCAAAACAGACCTGATCACAATTGAACGAAGGGAGTGTACATGTTGGGAAGATAACAGCATTGCAAAGAGAACAGAAATTTCGTTCATCGAGGGTCGAGAACTAAGTTGGAGAGTCAAAGAGCGGAATGCTTGGTCTCGGACTCGTAGGAGGGTCATGAAAAACGAGAGATTCCATATGTCCAAGGACAGTTCCAGAACATTACGGAACGGAGCGATATCATGTGGGATACAGTGCTCGTAAAGACTTGATAATTCAGAATGGAGAGCTAGTGTCAATTTTTTCAGCGTCGGAGACTTGGCAATGTGAAGCAGGCCGAAGTCGTTCACAGGAATAGAGGCATCGATATATTCAGCGCAGTCGTGCGTGGAAACAGCCTGAGAAAGGGATGCGATGGCAACTGGGGTCACCTTCCGTGTTCCTGGGTCTTGATCGTGATGAATTCAAGTTTGTGCAAAGGGAAGAGTAGTTGGCTGGGAATGATTGTGAAGCCACGCTGCTCACGTCGTGCAAAAAGACATCCAGAGAAATGAGTGAGGGACTAAGTAATTTTTGGATGGTGAAGCTCGAGTCGTCCATGTTCCAGGTGAGGCTCCTCAAACTCGGCGTAAGTAGTGACGGGGTTAAGTTGATGGATTCTAAAAAGTAAAGCGAAACGGCGTCGGAAGTGCTGATGTGAAGTCCCTTGATGCGATGGGAGTGTCGATGAATGACGGCCCATTCAGTTTGGGATGGCGGTATCCGTGAACAAAGTGAGCAATTATACCCAACTTCGAGGCAGAACTTCCGGGTGCGCCTCTTTGGATTGGTGTTCATACCACTGCCACCAGACATCGTCCACCTTCGGAGGGACAAGAGTCCAGAGATAACCCAGGACATACTGAAACAGGTCGGGTTAGAACAATGGGTTGCGTGTTTGCGGGGCGTCGCGCCATGAACGTGAAAGACAAGCTAGGGGTGCACGTTATTGGTCACACGCGTCACGCGCGCTCTGACATTCGACCGTTTGGCCACACACACACAATCGAACAAATAACAGTAAGTGTGTACTGTGTTTCCGCACTCCCGTTGACTGGCAGGCCCGACGGCATTTCATTGTCGTCATCCTCATCCCACCACGTCCCATGCGTGTATATGCTG
The DNA here is from genome assembly GCA_038094595.1 of Pulveroboletus aff. annulatus. Taxonomy (NCBI): domain Eukaryota; kingdom Fungi; phylum Basidiomycota; class Agaricomycetes; order Boletales; family Boletaceae; genus Pulveroboletus; species Pulveroboletus aff. annulatus. The sequence continues at coordinate 18,283 of JBBPTX010000330.1, forward strand.
CACTCGTGAATAACAATACTCAATAGATTTCTTCGAGTTCCCTGCAGGGAATAGCAATTCCCCAGTTTCGAGCTTCCACAGTTGTCATTCCCCTCCAGACCAGATCGCGCCGAGGGACGAAGAAGGGTGAGTGGCAAGCCGTCACCCACCGGTTCCATATAATGAAGGCGTGTCTCAATCTGGGACGATATTCTTAGTTCGGTGTTTCTGCATACGCTCATATCCAAGGGGTAAACATACTCTTCGTCGCCGTCTAAGTACCCGGTTGCGCATATATGCGCCTTGCCGGGCCGAGTCATTGTCAATGCCCGAAATTGAAAATGTGCCGCCTGGAGCTGTGACAGACCTGTTCAGTTCCCGTGCGGACATGGCTGGTACATTCCCTGAAGCGAACCGCCCTCGGAAAACGTGAATGGTGCATCGAAACGTTCATGCGAACAGCAGGTAAGTTTGTCCCAGAAATAGACGCTATTGTTATCTCAGCGCTCAATACCGGTTCGATGCTCTTCTATGCCGGTCAGATAAGCAAAAGTGCAGCGTGCGTTTGCGGATGATGTAGTTGTTGCGAACAGACCGGAAGCGATCGCTTGGCTTGCCACGGTCGAGTCTTCGACCACGTTTAGCGGCGCCCATCTATCCCCTCTATTTTAGTAGGCAGCAAGACATCTTATCGATATATGAACCGGTTACCCAGGAGCCGACGGCCAAGTGTTACTCGGGCGCTCAGGACTACCAAGTGCAGGTAATCTATGGTAAAGGTGTACAAATAAGTATGTCGAGGATAAGTGGACATAATATCACTCCTGCTTATCAGTGATCATGGACATCAGGATCGCTGAGGATCAATCACAGCACAGGAGATTTCGACATTGCGTGTTGATCGTTAGAAGATCAGGTCGTGAACACAGCACAACTTCTCGACGATGCCTCGGACTTGCAATCTTCGTCCACGTCATCGTTGTTTCATGAGACGTTCCACGAGATGTTTCTGAACCAAGCACAGGCAAGTCGAGCCCTTCATGATATTTTCATCTATCCCTTCTAAGATGTGACTGACTCAAGGGATGACGTAAGGGCAGTCCTTAGTGGTCGCAACGAGGCAGAAAGCAAAAGTCGCGCGCTTACTACCTGTGACTCGGGACCTGATATCCCCCGCTTCGCGACATGGAAGCTCGGCCGAGACCAATTGAAGAGCGCCTTTTTTGCCAAGCGGTCGGGTCCTGCCTAACCAATCGATACTCATGCGTTTTCTGAATCCGACTCGAGCGGGCACTGGTGAGCGACTTGGTATGGAATCGACAAGAAATCATGCACGAGGGGTGAAGATTGGTGCCAGGTCATGGACGACTGAAAATGGACAAAGTACCGGATCGTTGAGCCGCCGAATCGGAGGTTGTAGCTGTGGGATAGCTCCGAAATAAGCGGAAGGACAGGAAAGGCCAAGTCTGTCGAAAGACTGTGATCAGGGACTGCCTCGTGATGCCGGTCACCTAGCGCGCAGTGACTCGAGTCAAACAGGGTTAGTGGAGGCTCCGGATCTAGGCGTGGCAAAGTACGTGGAGTCAAGCCATTGTCAGGTGTAACTGCAGCGTCACAGCGTGAATCATATGATCACGGCATCCGACGGCAAAGGTGTTCAAATTGGGGATACTGGATGGAGGGTGGCCTGAGAAAATCGGATGGAGCGCGTTTTGGTCGTGTGGATTGAATGGGTGGATCGATCGCTCTATGTCCGCGCCCACCACACAGCACAAAAGCACTGGCCAATGTTTATGAGACTGTGTGGGTTAGAAATCCGGCTGATTGTCACTGGGCCACTGCCCGACAAAACACTGGCTAAGCGTGTTGTTGCGGCAACGTAACAAAGGGGGTAATCAAAAGGGAAACGTCATTCACGTGATTTGTATTGTGGTGGAGGCGGGGCTTAGAGCCGACAACTCCACCGCTACTTTAAAACCACCACTAACTTGCTGCATGGGCTGACTTTGCCTTTCCCCCTTCTGCTGATCTATTCTTCTCACTGACCGCTGCAGCCCTGGCACGCCTACGCCTCCGCAGACGCATGTCACCCCGTCAACAAACCTCTTCTTACTTTCGGTAGCTGAACATCACACACACATCGTCAATCTCAATATTTTCAAACGTTTCAACTTATTTCACTGACAACATGAGCGCTGCATTTCGCATCTCACACAAACTCTGGGAAAGGATTCACCATTTCGCATCTTTTCCTCAGACTGGAGGTTAGTCGTTCGTCTTGCTCTTCATGCCTCCTTGAAGTTCCGCATCTCGTGTATGGTCGGACCTACTCCATCAACCCTGACGTCGGATTCAGGGTCCGCGGTCGCTGATCCCGCGGGCCAAGCGGATCTGAGGTAACTCACATCAACGTCCAGGACGTTTCTGTGGAACTTATCCGCCTGCCGATTTCGGTTTTTCATGGTACTGATTACGACCATGCCACAGTTTCGCTTCAACAAATGGTTCTGTTCGGGCAGCATCCCAGTCAAGGCACTCTTTTGAAAGCCAGTCAGTTTCTAGTCGGTGAGTCCTTTATCTCGAATTCGGTTTTCCCCGAACTGTTTCATGCTCATGCTTCTGTTGCGCCCTTCCTCTTCTTCCCGCTCTTGTCACGTGATCTTGGCAGAGGAACTTCCGGTCCGGCTGGCCCACCGTGTCAAAGAGCTCGATGAACTGCCCTACAACATGAGTGACATGCCCTCTATACGTAAAGTAAAGAACTGGTATGCGCAGAGTTTTGAGGTAAGTTATCCGATCCTTGATCGCCCTCCTGCTAAAAACGTGAAAATAATGAACATCGTGTTTGATGACGATTGCAGGAGTTGATCAATTTTCCACCCCTTTCGTTATCGCCTGCTGCGCGCCAGTCGCTGTTTGTGCGTTCTGACAAGGAAGATATGAATATCTACCTTCCTGACAGTCATCCGAACCCATCCCTTATCACCTCTTACCTTGATGGAGATGGTGCCGCGAGCGGCCTGTCGTATGGCAAAAACGAAGGCATCATGTACGGGAAGATTGGAAATGGGGCGTACAAGGCCAACGGAAATGGTGGTGGGAATGGTAACGGTGTATGTGGGCTTCGAAGCGGTAACATCAAACTGCGTGTTCCTGTCGAACGAAGGTTGGTCACACTCTTCCCAGTCTGCTTCTGTTTCCGATTCCCACACTCACGATGGCCCTCCCAGATATTATGCTCAAACGCCTTCCAATGCGTATCCGCCCGAGGTGCACGACTACAACGCCCGGTTCACTAAAATGTTGGATGCGATCAAACGCAGACATGATCCCACGGTAACTACCGTTGCACAGGGCGTTTTGGAGTGGCAGAGGGCGAAGGGCATCAAATCGGGTATGGGAGTAGGGTTGCCCGCGTTTGGGCAAGGCGGAGGTGAAGTGCAGGCATGGTTGGACAGGTTCTACATGTCGCGTATCGGGATACGCTTCCTCATCGGACAACGTGCGTGGCATGTTCCGCGGACCTGTCTGCTTGGCTGACTTGATTTCAGATGTGGCGCTGAATACCCAGCAACCACACAAGGATTATGTGGGTATTATCTGCACCAAAGCAGTGAGTCCTTTTGTCTGTCTTACGGCGGTTCCTGCGTTTACGCGGTGTTGATATCCAGAATGTACACGATATCCTGCAAGAAGCCATTGAGAATGCACGTTTCGTTTGTGAAGAGCACTATGCGATGTTCCGAGGACCGCCCGTGCAACTCATTTGTCCTCCCGATCTCTCGTTCGCATACGTTCCGGGACATCTGTCTCACATTGTTTTCGAGCTGCTCAAAAATTCGCTGAGAGCTGTTGTAGAGCGGTTTGGAGCCGAGTACGAGGACCGGATGCGCGAGGAGGGGTCCTCGGGTGGTGGATATCCGCCAATCAAGGTAATTGTGGTTGAGGGCAGTGAGGATATCACCATCAAGATTTCTGATGAGGGGGGTGGTATCCCGAGGAGTGCCGTTCCACTTATTTGGACATATATGTATACGACCATGGCTGGTCAGAGCATCGATCAAGACTTTCAGGCAAGGGAAGATCTCATTGATGGGTTCTTTCTACTGACGTCAATGTGACAGGCGGATGACTTCCAGGCCCCGATGGCAGGGTTTGGGTATGGTCTACCACTTTCTCGATTGGTACGTCACACATGAGGTTTATTTCTGTTCGTGGCTGACGTGCGTGGATAGTACGCGAGATACTTTGGTGGTGATCTGCGTCTCATTTCCATGGATGGATTTGGGACGGATGTGTATATACATCTGAACAAGCTCTCGAGTAGTCGAGAGCCGTTGCCGTGAGGGTATGTGTCTGTCGTTTTCCAGTATTTCTTTCAAGGGACAATTGTCCCGAGCAAAGTGACCCAGGGTCACCAAGTATTATAGGATGTGGTACTTACCTATACTGTAGTGGGTGTAGCTGTTTTGTAAAGATGTTAATCCATACATTTATTACGTAACCCTCCATGTTTTGACTTGCTTGGTGCACCTGTCCAACTACGAATTCCCACGCCAGCAAGTCCAGTAGCCATTTCAAGGTGCAGTGACATGGACTCGCCAAAACGTGCTGGATCGCCTTCCTCCTCTTCTGACACGAAACGTATAAAGCTTACAGTTCCATTAGGACAGCAATCACAAGGCGCTTCGCCCGTCGACCCCGAAAATGCAACTGGAAAGCGCTCGGAACTCGACCCCATCCAGGGTGGTGACATTGGCAATATACCAAACGACCCGGACGGCGGGGGCGGCGGAACGGGCGGGAACGGCGCCGCGGGGGAGGTTCGGGTGCTCAAGGAGGGTGAGGGCGACGAGGACGCGGGCGACGTGTCGATGGGCGAGGCCGCCGATGAAGACGTCGAGTCGGGAGACGACGACGACGAAGACCCCGCACAACTCGAGGCGACGCGCCTCAAACTTGAGGAGCAAGCGCGCAAGTACCTTGCCGCCCAAACGCACGAAGTCATCATCCCCTCGTACGCGGCGTGGTTCGACATGGGCTCGATCCACCCCGTGGAGCGGCGAGCGCTCCCCGAATTTTTCAACTCGCGGAACCGGTCAAAGACGCCCTCGATTTACAAGGAGTATCGCGATTTCATGATTAATACGTATCGGTTGAGGCCGACAGAGTATTTGACTGTGACGGCGTGTCGACGGAATTTGGCAGGGGATGTGTGTGCTATTATGCGCGTGCATGCGTTTCTGGAGCAGTGGGGACTCGTCAACTATCAAGTGCGCGTATTTTTTCTTCATGTTTTGTGCCAACTGATGTGTTTTTGGAAGATTGACCCAGAACAACGACCAGCAGCACTTGTTCCTCCGTTTACGGGCCATTTTCGTGTCGTTCTCGACACGCCACGCGGTCTGCAGTCACTTCACCCGGGCACACGTCCTTCGGGCCCCCACCCCGCCGCCAATGGTGTTCCAAAAAATCAAATGACATCTGCAGTACTCGGTCAGACATCCTCCTCCGCCTCCCTCGAACTCCGCAACTCCATCTATCAAACCACCTCAAAAGCCTCTCGAGAGCTAAAATCCACCGAAGCCAAAACACTCGCCAACGGCATCTCGTCCAACGCCAAAGGCAATATGTCGTACCAGTGTGACACCTGCGGAACCGACTGTACTGTGTTGCGCTATCACAGTCTCAAGGTAAAAGACTTTGAGCTGTGTGCACCGTGCTATTTGGATGGACGGTTCCCGTCGACCATGTTCAGCGGGGACTTTGTCAAGCTGAGTGCGTCGCCCCCCGGAATCGGACATAACGCCGACGAAGAATGGTCCGACCAAGAAGTCTTGCTGCTTCTGGAGGGTATCGAAATGTATGACGACGACTGGACGGCGATTGAGGACCACGTGGGGACGCGCACCGCGCAGCAGTGTATACGCAAGTTTTTGGCGCTGCCAATCGAAGATCCGTATGTGGCTGCCGAGGGGGAGCAAGGACCGCTGAGGTATGGACGGATTCCGTTTGAGCAGGCGGATAATCCGGTGATGAGCGTGGTGGCGTTCTTGGCGGGGGTGGTAAACCCAGTTGTAGCTGCCGAGGCGGCCAAGACTGCGATGCATGTGCTTGCGGAGGGTGGGTGTAAGGAAGACGAGGGTGAGAAAAAAGAAGGGGAGCAGAGTGGGGAGGCGGGACCGAATGGACAGCCATCGACGAGCAAGATGAGCGACATGGTCGTGGACGAACAACAGCAGCAACAGGGATTAACCAAGGCCGCACCTAAGATCCCTCATTCGCAGGTGGCGCGTGCAGCGGGGCTCGCGCTCAAGTCGTCTGCGCGCGCTGCGGCAGCATTGGCAGATGCGGAGGACACGTCGATCAAGACTGCTTTGGCCTCGCTGATCAAGCTAACATTAACCAAACTGGAGCTCAAGATGACCGCGTTCGAGGAGTTGGAGGAGTTACTGGAAGAGGAGCGCAAAGGGCTGGAGAGCACACGGATGGCGCTGGTCAATGAACGAGTCAACTTGAAGCGGATATTGGACGGAGTGCGTACGGAGTTGGGTAAAAATGTGGGCGGCCTGGGGACGACGGGACAGGGGACACCAGTGAGCGAGGTACCTTCTGGGACCCCGATGGAGGGAGATGTAGGCCCCGTGAACGATGGGAGTTTTGTACAGTTGGGCTAAGGGGGGAGGCTATAGCTATGATTAATATTCTGTGCTATTGTGATTTACGATTCTTTTTGTTGTGCTTTCTCTTCGTAGTAGTGTCGCTCTGTATACATGCGTCGCTTCAAACCACAGTAATCATGTAGACTTGTTCTCGCTGATATGATCGTATCTCTGGATTTTCCTTCTGGATAGGACACAGCAGCTGGGTATATCAAGTCATAATCTCCGTGGCATGTTCATCGAGGAGCTGTCGCAAGAGATCAACCGCCTCCGACTCGGGTAGATTGATTCCTTCCCCGGTCAGCGTTTTTCTGACAGCATCCTGCGGGAGCGACCTCTTACCAAACAATAGAAAATCCATCGCCCCTCTCCGCAAGGACACGAACCACTGTTTCACATCTCCAGGAAGGTATGCCTTCAGAGGGGTAGGGGTCTTAAGGTCGTCCATAAACTTGCAGACGAACCGCTGAACAGCCCGCTCTGATGCCTCGTATTTCCTCTCTTGCTCCTCGTCATCGCCACGCAGGACGGTGATGCACGCATGGCCGAACAAGCCCCGCGTCATCGGCTGGAATGCCGGATCGCTCGAGTGCTGTTCCCACCAGTCCTCCGTCCGCCGCGTCTTTCCCAGCCCAGTAATGACGAGTATCATCGGTACCTCCCTCCGACACACGTGCTCATAAAACAAGTTATAATTGTTCTCAAGTGATGGCGTCACCCGACTTCCAATCATACACATTAGTAAGAGGTGTATTCCGCCCGCTTCCTTGATGAGCTGGACGAGGCGGTACATGTTGCGCAGCGTGACGTGGTACATCAGGAGTTCGAGGTAGGGATCGCACGGGCCGAGGACGTAGAGGATGCGGACCGGTCTGGATCGGATGGTTGTATCGATCACCGTCGGCGCCATCGGTTCCCGCCCGTAATCGGTGAGCGGTTTCAGGACCGTGCTCCCGATGATGAAGTTGACGACCTGGGCCGAGGCAACGCCCGGCTCGCCACGGACCAGGATGTTGGTCGTCCTGACGCCCGGGGGGTGGTGAGGGAGGTGGGCCATGCGTACTGCTTCGGTGGGCTCCGGGAGTGAGTAGGGGTCGCCGGAGGATTGTCGGGGTCGGTCCTCGGAGAAGGTCTCGGCATCTCGTGCAACGATGTCGATGGTCCGCAGGGTGTAGCCGTGTAGGGTTACCTCTGCATCACTGAGGCGCTCCAAGCTCCCTGACACGCCGACGGCCGTCTGGCCATCCCCCATCCCCTCGTCCTCGGGCGCGAGGTGCACCCGAGCGAATTTCCATGGTGCCTCGATCTCTTTGAAGTAGATCACGAGCGGACCCTGGGTTCGACTAACCTCAGGAGGTTCAAAACTGCAACGCAAAACTCCCTTCCAAACTCTCCCTACCACGTGCTTCAGCGGGAGACATATACGCACCAGGTTGTTGCTGTAAGTAAATTGCGATCGATAGCCAAATTCTCTGACTTTGTCAACGTAGTGTTTGCGAAAGTCGCTCTCGGGTATCTCGTAGCATTTCAGGTAGTTGGATGGGGAGGTTGCGAGAAGGCCAGTCATGTCCAATGGTGGAGTATTGGCTTCGGCCGCGGCCGCGGTGTCGAGGGGTGGGGGTGCAGTGGGAGTTGGATTGGAAGTGGCAGAGGGCAGACTGGGGGCTACACCAGGAGTTGAACTGGGAACTCCGTCAGGCGTGGGATCAGGGACTAGAATGGTGGCTGGCACAGGAACTGGAGCGGTGGCGGGAGCAAGCGCTGAACCAGGAGTGGGACCAGAAGCAGATGCATCCGCCATTTTGACGTCCCCGGGTGGAATGTATGTATGATACCAAGCGAAGAGGGTTTGGTCGAGGTATCTGGCGATGAGCTTCTGTTGCAGGTCTTCGAATGCACCGTCATCTATCCCATAAATGGGGACCATTCTGATACCAAGGATCCCTAGCATGCAATATGCCCTGTCCTCCGCCTTGGTCGTTTCTCTCTTCGCCGCCCAGACCATCTTTCGAGATATGGTTATGTTTCGAGGGATATCACCAGATCGGAGGATATCGGCATCGATCCCAGTGCATTCTGCGATGAATTCTACCAAATGTTCCCGGTTACCGATGAAATGCCAGTCTTTCGTAAAGAACTTGAGCTGGCGGGGTGCAATCAGTTCCTGTAGGGTCCAACCCCGCGAGAACCATTTGCTCTTGGTGAACTCGATGGGGTCACTGACGTCATGCAAGTAAGCGTAGCAGACGGTCGACTTGTGATACCAACTGTACATCGCGTTGATCGCTTCTTGGAGTTCTGTGCTGTTGCTTCGATCGATGCAGCAGGTGTCTAGCCAAACGTAGCCGAGCCCGTCTCGAGCCGCCTGTGCGCAGGCACCGCGTATCTTGTCGTAGCCCTTGCGCTTCCTTCGTGCCTGTGCTACAAGACCAATGTCTGCGAAGAGAACCTCTCCCAACTCGTCTCCCTATCGATGCGATACGATTGCGTAGTGGGCTGGAGGGCCCGTATGCAGTAGCTCCAATTCTATTGACTTGGTGTTGAGAAGACGCATCATGTTCCTGTGAAAACTGTCGGCACAAACAACCTGAAACCACAACCCGACGTACTGACGGGCGGGATTAAGGAGGGTTTCCCGCTTATCTTTTGGTCAAGTTCCGAATCCGACCTGCACAACGGACAGGTTATGACTAACAAACTTGAGTAACACATAGACTAACTTCGATATGACACACCAAGAAAATGGCTCAACGTCAACAACCAATAACATGTATACCAGTGGTGGCATCCGGGTCCTAACAAGTTTTGGCATCACTGGCATAGGAAGTACTACAACACCGTACCGTCACTCCAGTGGCAGATTCGGACTTACCAATAAATCGCTATGACTAATCATGCCGTCAGCAGGTCTCAGCGCTACGTTGGCACGCGCTATGAGTAAGTCAAGAAAATAAGCACTAAAGTGCTAACAGTTGAAGTTAGTAATGTAGCCCATCTCCGATTGTGAGTCTCCGACGGGTCGGACTCCGAGTCGACGAGAACAATTGAGCAGATACTACTAAAAAAGTAAGTGAAACGTTTTCTAACTGTTCCTTCTTACTCAGGCTCTTAAGGGTAGGGCCGTATCACAGTCATCGATTACACGTAACGATGTACTGCGTGGAGGCCGAATACTTACGTTTCACTGGCAGACTACATAGTAGGGTGGCTGCCACGCGCTGAATACTTCCCTCAGAACTTGCCTCCCCCATCGCCCAATTCAATGTCCAACTGGACCTTAATCGACAGCGATCCAACCCGAGGTCGCACCTACCAGCGTCCTCTCGACCCACTCGAAACCTTTCTCTTTTTGGGCGGCCGCTTAGACGGGACTGCAGACGATATACACCATGCCGAGTTGCGTCTCTTGAATGCTCCTCGAGATTTACACTTGTTTTCGGACGAAAATGTTATCAAGGCGTGGCTATCTACAAAGAGGCGTTTTCCGCTTGCGGGAACCACCGTGCAGACACTGCCTGGTACGCCCCATTCAATCACAGCACTGTCTCCAGTGTTAACTCGAAAATAGTAGATGGTGATGGTGGTGATTACATCCACAGCTTTGTCATTCGGGAACGCGATCTCGCCGGTTTACGTCCAGATGAGATTGTTTTTGGGCAGGTAGCTTCTGCAAAGGAGATCCCACGGCAAATGAACGCCATCTTAAGTGGCCCGCGACTTCTTTCGGACGAGCTACTAGCGCAGCTGTATGTCTTCCGCGAGGCAGACCCTCAGAGGGCGGACGTCCTCCACTTGATGACGTTAATCGCACACTGTGTATCCGACGGGACGGCAAAAAGAACGCTCATGCGGTGTTTGGTAGATACCCTTGCAAGGGGTGCAAATCCAGAGTCAGAACCTGCACAAATTCCATTGGAGGAGAGGTTGTCTACGGTGATCCCTCTAGGTGATCTCGAGCCTACGCATTTCCGTTCGCCAAACTCAGCAAGACGCCGCTGGCGAAGGGCGATCGGTGCTGTGATAGGCCAACAGAGGATGAGGAGAGGCTATGTAGGTGCATAGTATCCCTCGTCGATCTCCCTTTGATTATCTGTCAGGGCCGTGGCGGGCATACACTCCCATGCCGCGTCACACGCTCGACACTGCACACTCCTGCGCACCCCGGTTTTGCCGTTACCTCACTTACACGAGCAGAGACTACTACCGTGCTTGCCAACTGTCGTCCAAATGGAATTACGTTTGGGACTGCATTCCTCCCGCTCGCGCAAGTCGCAATGACTCGCGTGCTCTATCGACGCTACTTGGGCGGCGAGATCTCAGAAGAAGAATGGGCATTTAGAAAAAGGCAGCCGTATCGGAATACCGGTCCATTCAATACGCGCCCATACCTAGACAAGCAATGGTTCGAGAGTGGTGGTGCGGGCGAATTCCTGACCGCTATCCAATTGTTCTCGTACGAGCTCCCGTTCATGACGCTTGGTGAGACAGAATCACACAAGTCCCATGAGTTGGAACTGTCGGATGGCGCACCGCTGTTCCCGGATCTCCTCACGTTCGAACGCTTCTTGCATCGGGCCGGGTTGGTGAGAAAGCAGGCCAACAAATTTTACAATCATCCCCTATTTTTCGAGATCTTGAATGCGGACATTATGCCATTCCTTCGTCCTGCCTTGCAGCGGAAGGTTGACGAGAGTGGCAAGTCGGATGAAGAGGTTCTTCCTGTCACTGAAATGCCTATATTTTCTACACATGGAGGGTCTAGCTTTGGTAACGTGCGTCTTCTCTCGCTGATAGTTGCCCTAATTCTCATCCTGGGGGGTCATTAGGCCGATCCGATACTTCCGGCTGAATACCCTTTGCCCCCAGCCCACCCTCTCTCACCTTTCACTTCCGCTCCGCATAAGGCAAGAGCAGGTTACGTGACGCCATCTTCTGTTATGGGGGTGGATTCAACCCCACGAATTGTTTTGGAGAACGCCATAGCTCAACTCCACCCTCGTCCGGCAGAACTATACCTCGGCGCATTGACTTCACGGGGACAGCTGACCGTTTACATCTGTTATGATGGTAACGTGTACGAGGAAGAAGTGGTAAACGAATGGATGGGTGAAGTAAAGGCCGCGTTGTTGTGGTACCTTGGTCGGGCCCATCATGATCCGCGCGGTCAAGGTGGTGGTAATGCACCACAAGTATGATACGCCAATCATGACCATTTCTCACAATCTTTGCAGTTATGTGCATCACATCCAATAACTTGAATATTGATGTTGTATTTATTTAAGTAAATTGAGGTATGCAGGGTTGATTGAGGGAACTGCATTCGCTTCCAGATATACGAAGTATTTTCCAAATCGTTCCATCACAGTAGTTATGATGGAAACAAAGTGAAAAGCTTTCGATCTGCTATCTTATCTTATCTTATCTTAGTCGTTAGGGAGCCGGAGGTTGCCGAGCGGCAGTATCAGTTTCACTGCAGGCTCAGGTTACGCTTCAGCTTACTACTCGCAACGTGAAGTCACCAATCATCTGCATCGTTAACCGGGTTCATGTCTTTGCGCGTAACTATGGCTCATGCGGGTATTTCAGACTGATATGCGTGTCCACTGGATACTGTACCCGGCCAATCTTGTGACGCGTGACATGCACAAACATCTAAGTCTTTCGACGTCAGCGGTTGTGATGGATGACGATGACAAGATTTTGGCACGGGTTATCAGAATCTCTGCATGCCATTTCATAGATACATGCCATCAACTGTTTAGTACTGTAGTTCATACACTAAATATTTTCGACAACCCCTTCTGTGACGCGTGACGGACGAGTTGACTGATCGGGTCACTGGCAGTACCCCACTCCTATTTGGTACGGTGTAGGTTACTTGTAACTCCCTTTGAACTCCCTTTCTCGATTCGTCACGATCTTCAGGCTAATGCTGTAGCATCATCATCCTGATCAACTAGCCGGATAGATTGTACGATTCGCGATTGCCAGTATTTTCTCCCTTATTGAATTGGGAACACGCCCACGACCCTGTGACAACTCATCAGGACCATCGAATAATCATCATCAATCGGTAAGTAATCTTCATGCTGCACATCCTATTTTGTACGCCCAGTATATTTTTAGCATTAGGTTTTATTCGAAGCTATTTCGCGCCTGCTTGGTTTGCATGCCCGCACACTCAAAACCAAAAGTCTGTGTTCTCCAGACCGTTATCGGCTAGATGGAAGGAGAAGGTATGATACCATATCTATGGACTTTGTTCGACGCTTACATTCAAGCTTTGGCCCACTTTGCTTGTCAGGGAGGTCGTCTGGAACGGGATGTGCGATCGCGACTCGCGAAGCAATTGTTGAGGCGATTGCAATGACGCGAGAGAGAAAGGTGAGTTGCATGTTTCAGTTTGTGAAATGCTTCCCTCGAAGGGATTGAGAGTAAACCTGAGGCTCAATTGGAAACGTACCTAGACTTTATATTCTCCCTCGGACACTTTTCTGAACTTCTGAACGCCACGAAATTGCGTCCCGACGCTATAATCACGCAAAGACAAGTGCCAACGCTAATGCCAAGCATATAGACCGTATCTCCGGATCTGTTCGCGCATGACGTAGGTAGTACGTGGCGGTCTCAGACTCTTCGTCGACAGAATCGTGCAACCACCATACTGATGCCTTAACATGCCAGTGGCGATAGAGTCCGAGGCTAGAAGCTTCCAAGTGCAATTGGAGGGATGCGATGTTATGTCAAATACATACTCCAGGATCACAGACCCTAACGACAGGTCCCGCTTCCGGGCCAGCTTTGCTGGCAAACTTTCTGACTGTCAACCCTGTCACGGTCTTGCCTGGTATCATGATGGCTTGGACCCGAGATTCCCACTGTCCTCTTACTGGCATCCACGAGGATCACGACTTGTGGGGGCAACAATATGTTTCATTCGTTTCTTCTTTGTACCCTCCCGTGGCTAGAATGTCGCATACACTGTTGATAAATGACCGGACGCACCATTGGCCCTGCTCCATTGATCGTTCGACGTTAAACAGAGCAATCTCAAATTGAGGTCGGCGTCACATGCCTCGTCAAGAAAGCTTCTACCTGGAAGGTAAGAAGTTGATAACGACGCCTCGGCGACGGTAGTTCTGTCAGAAAGGGATGGTGGTGGGCTCATAGCCAGAATTTGTATATTCACCGCGAGTGTAAGCTGCACATCTCTGATGTCCCCTAGCGCAAACGCTCCCATCGGTCAACCGTCCACGTGTTTTTGACGGAAGATCCACCCCCGTCCGTCGTCTCCTCTGACATACTTCGCCCCCTTGTCTGACTTCGACGCCTTCGTAAATTGCCAGTGGATATCGATGTTGGTCACGGGATTTTGATCGACGACGACGACTTGGTTGGTTTAGCTCTAGCTGACCCTCGTTCGGATGCTTGCCTTTGATCTAGAAAACCCTATCTGGATAGGATATCCTTTGGATACAGGGGAGGTTCTAGCTATATACGGTCAACATGGAAACCAAGGACACTGATATACATCCGCTTTCGGATCGAAACGAAACGAAATTTGAGTAAAGAACATGGAAGTATAATGAAGATGTGGTCGAGATGTATCTGACACTTTTTTTCCCATGCTCGTGAGAGCACTAATAGAATCTTCCATTTTCATTCAATACAGTGGAGTGCTCACATTGAGTCTAGCACAAGGTGTCCCGGGGCCTAGGAAGGGTAATTGAATATCATATCAGACAAAAATCTTTCTCTGTGAGCAATTTCCATTGACCAATTTGTCCTGCACAATTGTTGTGCAGACCGGCAGGCGACAAGCCAACGTCTAGTGGGTTTGAAATGCGTGGGTGACTTGTCAGATTATATAGTAGAGCATTCAGCAGCGTTCGCTCGAGAGGAGAGGTAGATTGAGCACGGATTGGATCGGGCGGTTTGGGAAATGGGGTACGTTTATGCAAAGTTTTCCAGAGTGCAGGTCTGTAGGTGATTGTATAAAATGTCTTTCAGACCTGCCAAAGAACGAGATAGAGAATGACTACGAGACAATATTTCACTTACTGTTCGCCACCAGACGATGTCTCGAGGGCTGATGTGACATGAAATTCGCAGAATAAGTTCTGCAGGGAGGATAAAGGTCCTAGTAGTCTTCGTGTGTGCATTTGGACCCGGCGGCGCTAGGGAAGAACAAAACGAGTCGTCAACCTTGAACCGATATATCCAACTTGAACCACGGGCCCAGGCTTTAGTACTCTCGTGTTGCGGAGACGAGTAATACCGTACTAAGAAGGAATAATTTGACATCGTAATAGCAGGTAAGGTTTGGGGCGTGGCGTTATAGCTCAACCAGTCATCAGTAAGGTCCAGTTCAGC
Organism: Pulveroboletus aff. annulatus; assembly: GCA_038094595.1. Classification (NCBI taxonomy): domain Eukaryota; kingdom Fungi; phylum Basidiomycota; class Agaricomycetes; order Boletales; family Boletaceae; genus Pulveroboletus; species Pulveroboletus aff. annulatus. Next base: position 33,297 of record JBBPTX010000330.1, read on the forward strand.
AACGCACGGCCGAATCTCGCTTACCCCAACTAGTGTAGTTCTGCCTCGGCTAGAGTAGCTACGATATTTTTGATTATCTACGACACAGCCGCTGTCCCACACCCCTTCACA
>JBBPTX010000331.1:0-33391 GCA_038094595.1 Pulveroboletus aff. annulatus
CGTTGTCATCGGTTATGCCGGCGATGGCACAGTGGTTCTGGAACTGAGTGTTGTACTCAGTGAGCGAGGGAGAGTACCTGCCATTCTTAGTGGCGGTCATGCGAGTGGTGGTGAGCCAGGCAATTGCATTGCCCGTGGTGTCGTAGTGTTTGAACACCAAGATGAAGGCGTTGCGAAAATTGGACCATGAGCCCATTGAAATCGAGCCATTGGCTGCAATCTTCGAGGATCGGAAGGTGTTTGCCCATGTGAGTGCAGGGCCTCTGGTCATGTATGAAAGTGCAAAGGCGATGCGCTTTGGGTTGGTGGTGTATACCTCAGCATTGACGTTGAGGTAAAAGGCGACAGAGTCAAACCATTGCTTGGCCATCTTGTAATCGCCATCGTACTTTTCTGGAGTACCGATGCGTAGTTCAAGGGGTTTGGTGGTCATCGTTGGTGACGGAGGACGAGGGATTGGGGGAAAGATGTGGCCAGTTTGGCGTCTGGGTGTTGGGGATGGGAGTGTCTGAGGGCAAGGTATCTGCACTGAAGCAGAAAAACTATGGGCAAGGTCGTGGGTAGTGAGTTCTTCGTCTGAGTCTAATAAAGGCTTGTCAGGGTCTTCGTCCCAATACGCTTGGTTGGGGTCATCGGAGGTGTCAGAGGAGTCAGAGTGCGAAGTACGCGGAGGTTCTCGAGGATTCCAATGCAGGTCAGTGGTTCGAGTGTTTCGGTGAGAAGCTATTGTGGGTGGTGTACGTGATAGTACCCGATCGAGGAGGTAGCTTAGTTCTTTTGTTACGCATGGCCGTGGATACAGTCGCGCGTAGACCTACTAACACCTAGCAGGGTCGAGTGGATCGGTCGTTTGTGTATACAACGATGTAGGGCCAGCTGTGGGGATGCTGGGTCGAAGATACCATCAGGAGTGTTGATGGGGTCAAAGAGGCTGCCATTGTCTAGCTTAACAGACGGGTCAAAGGTTCAAGGTAGAGACACACGAAGGCGGTCGAGCTGTAGTGTGAAGTGCTCACTTAATGATAGAGCGAAGACGCAAGGAGTAAAGGCAATGGATTGCTAGTACTAACTAGGCGACAAGCTGTAGGTAGAACTAAGCTAAGGAGAGGGAATGAGGGACCCTGTTGAAGGGTTTATATAGTGAAGTAAAAGACGTGACAGTTACGTGTCACAATGGTTAAGGGCCAGCATGGGAAGTGGCGTTAGAATGGAGAAGCCCATGGCAAAACCACACATGAGAAAGAGACATTAAGGGCTGGTGCATACGGCGTGAGAAGATCAGAAGAAAAGGAGTTCCTGCACGGTGGGGGATAAGCACGCTTACAAGATGTATGGAGTGTCGTAGAACGACATGGAAGGAATGAGTTTAAGCATGAGAAATGAAAAGTATTAGTCCAAAAGAGAAAGCAAGAAGAAAGTGTTCGTCCTGCGAGCAAATCATAACAGTTGTGCTATTGCATGACTCTGCTGCTTCCGAGCATTCCAGGTGTTCTGAGCTGGAAGTGGCTGCTTCCAGATCAGAAGTGGTTGCTTCTGAACCGGAAAGGTGGTCAGAACCAGAAATGAGTGCTTCCAAGCCAGAATGAAGTGTTTCTGACCCAGAGGGGCATTCCAGATCGGAAGTGATTGCTTCTGAGTTGAAGTGTGGTTCCAAACCAGAAGTGGGTGCTTCTGAGTTTGGAAGTGGTTTGGAAGTGGCTGGAAGCAGATACACTTAAGTAGAGATAGGGAGATCATCGTGCCAGTGTAGGTCGGGCCTGTAGATGTCAACACACATGTGGGATTGATAACAAGTGAATCAAGACGGCGTACCATCTGAGGTGTAGGTGTCATGTCCATCCTGCGTGCTAGTAATATAGCATGCTTGGTATACAAAAAGGCAGGGGCACCATAATCTGTTGCACCACTTGTGTGAGCAAGGCATCAAGGATCAATGGCAGGCTCAGAACCATCATTGTGAGTCACAATGGGTACACTGATAGCACTTGCGAGCAGGTGACCATGGTGATGGCCCTGTTGCTTGTCCTGATGGTGTTTTCATGCTTTCAGACTATGCTTTTTAGATGTGCCACTCTGAGACAGCTGTCCATTGAAGCCACTTGAGGATAGCTGGGACTGCTGCTTGCCATTTGAGGATGGCTGCTGCTGTTGTTGGAACAACTGATCACAACCCTTCTTTTTCACGGCAGAGAGCCACTGTGTGGATTGATCATGATTATCATGATGGCATTGTACGTGATGCTACTCCCAGGCTAAAGTAGCAGCACATTCAACATGCTTGAGAGTGAGAGAGGGAGGCAAGCTGGTGGATGTGGTAGTTGTAGATGACTGTGTTCCGGTTCCGGTTCTGGAACCAGAAGCGCCGGAAGCAGAAGTGCTGGAAGTGGTGGTAGAGGTGATGGTGGTGGTGGCTAGCTCTGTGTTGGCCAATAACTGGGTAACAACATTCATGGTGGATGGTAGTTTATGAAGCGACTACTCTCTACGATCTTTGTAGTGAGGGAGCTGAACTAGATGATCTTATCTATGAAGGAGCGAGACAAGATATCTGATCAGTCAAGGGTGACGGATAAGATGAATAGGGGAGCGTAATGGGAGATCTCTCTGAGTTGCCCTGGATATTCGAGGAATAGGAAGAGGTAGTGCTTGCTGTGACTGTACGTTCACAAGTGGAGCTGGATCCGACTTGGGCAAGAGTAGGATGTTAACAGGTGGAACAACTTAGGGAAGTATCCCCAAGTGTTCCATGTATTTATACACTAGAGTACAATAGGAGATACAAAGTTCTAAGCCAGCTGGGCGAAGGGTAGGGGTATAGGGTATGATGTAATGGTGGAGTAGGGCAGTGTACATGCTGGCTAAGGTGTGGTATACATATGAAAGAATGGAAGGGTGAATGAGTGAAGTAGGTCTAGAGCAAGGGAATTAAAGTAATGCGTATGTGGTGAGGCACCTAGACCTGTGATGTCATGATGACATCATATCTTATCTAATCGGAAGTAAGGGTAAGGGAATAGCGAGGGGAATGATCTTAGATAAGATCATGGACTGATAAGATTAGATAATGTGAAAAAGTCAGTTTCACGAAATCAATTCGTAACACCTTATCTCTCACTTAGGCTAGTATCCCTACCTTCCATCACCTTCATGACATTCTATATTCCCACATGATCGCCATATATACCCAGCTGCCTCCTATACCTCTTCTTACTCTTGATTTGCACAATCCACACATATCTTTTGTCCTCCCTCATCCCAACCACTGAGTAAACCTTGTGTCCCTTTGTCCCCAGCCTCAGTTGATGAGCCTCTGAGTGAGAGCCTCCTAGGAAGACCACAAGATACCACAAGTGTGCGTCTAGCGTAACAGTACTCCAATGTCAATCTGCAACAATCCAAAGTGCACTCAAGTGATTCAACCTAGCAGCAGTGAACATGTCACCTCCTTGATGGCAGCTGAAGTGGGACAAAGTGGTGGAATACACATTCCTAGCTGAATTTGACCTCCTTCACAATATATAGCAAGATATGTCATACCAACCTTGGACTACACCAGCTGGCTAATAGGCCATGGACTTCTATTTCAAGCATTGTCAAGCATAAGAAGAAATCATGCAGTTAAATATTGAGATACACCACCTTGTTACATATATTCAAGATGAAGAATGTTATCTACAAGAATGTGAGAATGTTGTCAAAGGAAAGGATCCAGCTCTTGCCCTTCAGATATCCCTTAGATACAACATCTGTGGCTGTTTCCATAGGAACCACCTCCATACCCTCTATGCAATCTCATCATTCCTGGATAAATCAGAACTCACTAATAACAATGATCTTGAGGAGGAGAAAAACAACACTATTGAGATGGCTTGCTATGCCCTTCAAGACTTGCTAGTCATTTCTTCAGACCATATGCAGGATGATGGGTAATGTATATCATATCTCATTCACCTATAGTATATGTATATTGTGTATCTATTCCAAATCTGAATAAAAATTGTCTATTTTCACCTATATCTATGAGCTCATCATGCACAACAATGAGCACAAGGCATGCCAACAGTGCCCAACAACTTCTAACAGCCACCAAGATCACTGGACAGCCCCACATGTCATTTCTGATATGCTGGGGTGCCAAGATGTCCTGAAACATATGCTGAGGTGCCAAACAGTTACCTGATACATGTTGCGACTACAAATCTTGCAGGCAATCACTATCTTTTAGATGTCGAGTGGAGGAACTATCTTTGATATGACTCATAGGAGAGAAACAAGAGAACTAGACTGGAGACTGAGCTCCATCCAGTCTCACTTTATATACTATTCTATGTGTAGATACATGTTGTGTATCGATCTAGATACGTATCTACATAAGTTCATCCCCTAGGCCCAACATGATCATCATGAGGAGTTGGCCTGTAATGGAGATTAATATATATATGAGTTTGCCAGCTGTTGATCTGCTGTGGGTGGGTGGAATGGAAGGTGTCAACAGTGATTAAAGATAAGGGATCACATCACAGTGATGGGGTGACTGATGTGAGGTCTGTGATGATCACAATGTTATTAAATATGTGTTGTGATCAGTGGGATGAAAATGAAGAGCTGAAGATGAAGCCCACTGATCTAGAAGGGCCCATAGATCCCCTGTGTCTAGTACAGTGTCTAGATCAGGTTTTCCCTTGATAAGATAGGAAAAGCGTCCATATGCACATAGTAAAAGATGAAAAATACATAGCTGTAACAATACATACCTGGTGGAACCATTGAATAGCCAGTCAGTTGCTGTGGTAAGTCACACCTTTATTGAAGGATTATTGCAGAAGGTGGTGGAATCAACAAAACCTATCAAGTTAGAGGGGGTACACACAACCACTGTCACTTCTAACTAGGCAGCTAACATGGGATTCACAGGTGAGCCATGGTAGTCACTAAAGAAAAAGAAACTCTTTAAGGATACTTATATAAGCAACTAAATATGGAAATAGATTCCAACATCTCCTAATTCTCTAAGCTCCACAAAAGGGTGCCCTACAATGTTATCTAACAGTGCTATGGCCATGACTCATACCACTTTCAACCTGCAGTCCAAAACAAACCCATTGATTCAACCAGACTTATTTCAGTGTATACTAGACTGTCTTGTTCAACCATTGGATGATGAAGATCAACCTGAGCATGCACTCATTCAAGCACTGGCATGCCCAACCCTTTTTGCACTAGCTCAAACATGCCACATACTCTCAGAACCTGCCCTTGATCGTCTTTGGAGGACATTATATTCACTGAGACCCCTTGTTCTATGTTTTGCAACATTTGATGATGTGGAAGAAAGGGCAAAGGCATGTCATATGTTTATATACCATGATTACCATCAATCTCATCTACAAGTTGTCAACAGACTCCACCATCCCCAGCTGAATGGATTATTATTCATCGATACTCATATCGAATCAGGAAACTCAAAATCATGCTAAACTGGCATGAGCAAGTTTCTTCATCATTTCTGCAATCAACTAGCTTGCATCCCTCACTGCTCTTGCCAAATCTAACAGAACTTTATTGGTGGACAGGTGGCCCACGCAATGAACATTTCCCAACATTCTTCATCCAACGCTTATTAAGTCCCTCTCTTGTTTCTCTATGTGTTCGTCCAAGCAGCACAAATGATCCACCTTTACATTCATTCTTTGTCAACCTCTCCCTCCTTTGCCCAAACCTCCAGTCCTTCACCATTGAATTGCATGATGGTTATCCATCTCTGGGCACTATTGCCACCCTTTCTCAGGCTGTTGTTGAATTGAATCTTGTTCAGTTTTACTCAGGCTGGGGCATCATGCCTGTGAATGGCATTGCCCTAGCTCACCTTGCAAAGTCTCCCAAGCTCAAAAAATTATCAGCAGCCTTCCATTTCCCAGAGTCAAGTATACAACAAATCTGCCTTCAACCTGACATTGTCCCATTTCAGAATGTCAGGACATTATCGTTGGAATTACAGGAACTCCCATTTGTTACAGCACTCCTGCGAACCCAGGATCAGGCATTCCATTCCTTGTCAATCCGTCTCTATTCTCAGCCTTCCATTGAGGAAGCATCGACTTTCTTTACAGCATTGCTCTCTCCTTACCGTGCACAGAGCCTTCAATCAGTTGCTCTCTGTGTTGCTTCCAGACCCGTGAAAGTTTTTCCACAGTCAGTTACTATGCCATCCAACATGCTCCAACCCCTCAGCTGCTTTCCTCACCTCGACAATCTGGATGTTGATCTTGGTTGTTGGATTTCAATCGACGATGACAGCTTGGTGTCCTTGGCTCGCAACTGGCATGCACTTCAGGCTCTTCAGCTGACCTGGGTCACCATACATGGACGCCCCTGGAAATCCAAGTCATTCAGATACATCACCCTCAACGGGCTAGTATCGCTCCTCGCGTGCTGTCCGAATCTCCAGAAGATCTGTCTTCCTGTGGATGCAAGACACATTCCAGCGGATTCCAATGCAGATCAGGAGGTCATTTGTAATCTGGCTATCAAGGTTCTCACATTTCGTGACTCTCCCATCGCCCATCCTCGATTGGTAGCGAAAGCTATCCGTCGACATTTTCCATCTGTCAAATACATAGTCCCCCGCTTTAATTCACCGTTGACAGGATATACAAAGCAGTATTATTCATTGTGGTGTACGGTGAACAGACTTCTGAGAGATCATTAATCGGCGATGGGTGTTGTTATTTTGGACCCGAAGGCTGTAGTACGTTCTGTAGTTCTGTGGAGTGCAGAGACCTGAACTGCCAGTAACAAATTGTAAAATATAGTTTGTGATCGCGTAAAAGCCTGGGCCGAGGTCATTTGGCTAACTCATTCGAGCCAGCCTTACTGGCAATTGCTGGTGCGAAACCATTGGCTGGTCGGACTTGCGCAGTTAATTAGGTGTGTGGGCTGAATGAGTACTAGGAACATCGATGGGCACTAGACTGCGCACTGCGGGTCCTTTGAATGAGTACATAGCTAGCTAGGAACATGACATCGAGTTGGACGTGTTTGTCCACGCTGTGCAACTTCGAGTCAGCACTGCGCCGGCGCAGCAACGTCGCCCACCAGACACGTTGTTCAAAAAGCGCTCCTCCCGCCAACGACACGAACCGACATCCTTTCTAGCCCAATCCACCATGGAAGCCCTCATGCGCGTCACAGAGACCCTCAAATCTATCCGGGTATGCCCCATCGCAACATGTACTCCATCCCCATCCAACTTTTTTTTTTTTACGTTTTCCGCAGGAAACACGCCTGAGCGCACTCCGATCGCCCACCGAGTTTTTCGACGTCCACCGGTTGTCGAGACCAGCGGATACGACGCACGCTGTCTCGGTATGTCCTTGTTCTTGTTCGGGACCCTATACCCCGTGACAGACTGACTCTCTTTGTGCGTTGGTCTTTCCGTTGGTGCTTTCCCCTCGATCATGATCACGATGTCGACGTCGGCCACCCAAAAACATACAGCGCATCACATACAATACGCGGTATTTCTCGGGCAATTACACCCTCATCGTCCTCGTCCTTGCGGTGTATGCCATGTACGCCCCCTCGCCCCTTTTATCCGATTTCAGAAACGAAAGGCTAACCACCCCCGCAGCATCACCAGCCCCCTCCTCCTCATCTCGCTCGCCTTTCTCTTTGGTGGCTTCGCCCTCATCAATAAATTCGGTACGCTCTCCATTTCCCTCTCCTCACGCACGCATACAACCCCACACAGTCTCGGATCCGATCCACATCGGCAACACCGTCATCACCCAAAAATCCCTCTACACCGCCCTCTTCGTCATCGGCCTTCCCCTCCTCTACCTCTCCTCCCCCTTCCTCACCTTTTTCTGGCTCGTCGGTGCATCGTCGTGTCTCATCCTCGGACACGCCGCGCTCATGGAACCCGGCGTCGAAAGCGAATATGCAAGCGTACAAGACACGGTGTGATGGTTGGGTACCTATGGACGCGAGTGTATATACACACATTGACCCGTTTTTTCTTGGCCGTGGCAGTACACCTACTCGTAACATCGTTCCCTTTGCCGCCTTTCATTCTTCTTCGCTTCGCTTCTTGTTCGGGTCTGAATCATATCATGACACCGTCTCTACCCATCCAAACGACACACGTCCGGCCGTTATTGTCGAACGCGTTGATCGCGTTATTGTATGCATCCTAGCCTGTGAGCACCAAAAAAGAAGCATACCATCAAAAGAATGAAAAATAAAATCAAAAAGCAACAGAAGAAAAAAAGCATAAAAATAATTCCACAAGTTCCGCCGATCCTGAGAGAAAAAAAAAAAAGAACTTGAAGGGCAATTAAAAAGGGGAATAAACACCATTCCATGCTGGGCAAAAACACCAACGGGAGGCGACGATCGAAACGTCAAACATAATAAATAGCGATATGAATGCAACAACAGGAATGACTTGATGAGCAGGGAAAAAAGAAAGAACCCGCGCGACTATAGCAGCGGTAACCATTGACCTTGAAACGCGCGTCAGCGCACACATCAAAACCACCCTCTTGCACTCACCGATCACGATACTCGGCAAATCGAAGATATCCCTTCGAATCGAAAAGCAAAACGTGGCTGGCAACGGGGCGCCAGACGGTTTGAGCAACACGCAGTGGGAATACACGGCCTTGGTCGTGTTCTCAAACGCATGTGAGGCAAAGTTTTCCCAGTATTCGACCACGGATTGATTTTCAAACAACTGCAGACAGAGGGGTGATAGATATGGAGGGTACGTCGGTTTGTGCACGCGCCGTGAACAGAAAGAGGAGTAGAAAAGGAGGGGGGCATTACCTCGTAAATGTACTTGCGTCTTCCGACGAGCTCTTCCATCGGCCACTCGGTCAACATGCAAAATTCGGGTGCGACGAGGCAGATTTCGCCCGTGCGTCGCCACACCACGGTGGGTGTCCCGCTGTACGAAATCAACTTTTCGAGTTCCTGAATCGCCACGTCACATTGCGTCATGTGCTTAGGGGGAAAAAGGCACGCACGATCAAGGAGCGTTGAAAGCAGCGTTCGACAAATACTTCGTCTTCGTCTGTCATGGGCATTTGCAGCGCAATCAGCGATGGCCGAAAAATGGCAAGTGCTCGGACGATGCGCAGAATGTCATTCTTTTCAAATCTGTCACCCAGGGCGTTCCAACATGGGATCAGGAATGGACCCGAATAGGCCATACATGTGCCATACGCGACCGCAAAAAATGTACGCACCGGGTAGGGAGGTGTTTCATTAGGAAATGGTATCCCTCGGTATAGTCGTACGGGGCGGTGATGGTGAGTGGCTGGTGTCATGTGAGCGCGCACGATCAGAAATGGAAAAGAGGACGGACGGAAGGGTCGGAGCCGCTGTGGTGCGTTGAGCTGGTCGATGAAGGGGATGGGTGGGCAGACACTTCTACGGAATGAGGACCAGCCTCTTTGGAAGGTACGCGCGCGATGCCCAAGGGCGTTGCGGCGCTGGCATCCCGGGGATAGCGTGGGGCCAGAGACGGCGTTGCGGAAGGAGGTGCCGGATAAGAGGACGGGTATGGGAGATCAGCGGTCGCATCCAGGGAAGGACGAGAGAACTGCGTGGGAGAGTACGTGATGAAGGACGTGGTGGGGGACTGTTGGGCAGTGGCGGCGAGGGTGGGTTCCGGTATGGGCAGACGTGTGGAATCTGCAAAGGGATAAGGACCCGATTGGTAGTGAGGCTGTGCATGGAGTGGTTCGGGAGACCAGGCCGAGTTTGGCACAGAAGGCTGGAGGTGGGGTTGAGAGGGGGAAGGCGCGGTACCTGATGCCGAATCAGGGGGACTTGGGTTTCCGAGGATAGCGGACAGGATGGAGTACTCGAGGTTGGCAGCCTCTGAGCCAAACGCAAAGTTGGGGTCAAAGGAGACGTTGAAGAGGGGGTCGTTTGGCGGAAATGGCTCGGCTGAAGCGACTGTGAGTACGATCTAGGACGTGACGTGGGAGAGACACACCTGTGGGTATGGCGGGCGGGGGATCCGCGTGCTTGTCCGACTTGGACTTGAGTTGTTCTGGCACGTGATCAGAGACGGACACGAACGAGCGAGCGAGGCGAAGACCCACCGAGCTCGTCATCGTCGAGGAGATACTTTGCCTTTTTGCGATGGCCCTCGACGCAGCTGCCAGCCATGCCGCGTTTTATGCAGCGCTGGCAGGGGCGGGCTGTGTGCAGGGGTCAGCGGGGACAGGCAAGAACAAGGAAGACGGACAGTCGTCGCAGGTGAGGTGTGCCTTTTGGCAGTGTGCACAGGCGCGGTTGGCCTTTTTCTTCTTGGGGCCGTCTCTGTGTTTGCGGGGGTGTGAAGATGAGTCGGCGCTCTCGCTCGGGGAAGCAGCGCGCCTTCGCTTGGTGGTGGCCGTGGGCCTGCGCTTGTGTTGTTCTGGGTGTGCCATGTGTGCGGGATTGATGTAGGAGGACATGGGGGATGCGACGTGGGTGGCCCTGTTCGGCGCATGTAATATACGACGAGGAGGAGGCGATCTGGTGTGTATTACATAATTATAATTATTTTTCCTTCATGGCAAACCGACTCGCAAAACTCGCGCTACGCATCGGTCGCGCGTCTGCCCAGCGAGAACTGAAATGGATGAAACACTCGCAACCACACACTTGGCCCGCCTTGCTCGACCGCAGACTCGCCGGCGAACCCCTCCAGTACATTCTCGGTCAGTCCCGCCGGATTCTTGCCGTGTTTGCTCACCGTGCGTGCAGGCACGACCCCGTTTGGCCCGCTCGACCTGCTCGCCCGCCCGCCGACGCTCATTCCCCGCCCAGAGACGGAGGACTGGGTGATCCGGCTCGCCGACGTGCACGTGCCACCCAGCCCGGTCCGTGTGCTCGACCTCTGCACCGGCTCCGGCTGTATCCCGCTCTTGTTATGCCATCTCTGGCCACACGCCCGTGCGGTCGGCATCGACGTCTCCCCAGACGCCATCCAGCTCGCAACCGATAACACCGCCAGATCAACACCCCGACATCGCGCACCCGCATTCCTCTTGGCCGACCTGCGCGACCCCGGCCTCCTCGCCCGCCTCGACCCCGGCCCACCCTTTGACGTCATCACCGCGAACCCGCCGTACATCCCCCTCCGCGTCTATCACACCCTCCCATCATCCGTCAAAGACTACGAGGACCCCCTGGCACTCATCGGAGACTATCCCGACGCACCAATCCGCGACGGTCTCTCCTTTTACCGCACCATCGCCACACTCCTTGCCCGCAAGGGCCTCCTCGCACGCCATGCCGTCATCGCCCTTGAAGTGGGCCACGACCAGGCCCACCCAGTCACCCGCATCCTCCGCAATACCCCCGGTCTGCACCTTGCCCACACAGAAATATGGAAGGACCCGTGGAACAAGGACCGCGTCGTTTTCGCGCGTGTCGCATCCTAATGATGCGCCTCTTTTCTCAAATGCACGCATCGCCTAGTTACTCGTAGACGTGTATGGCGGTAGATCACTTGTATGAGCACTATCCGTTGACGTGCCAACGTGTCCGGTTGCCATCTCGACACTGCTCAACGCGATCCAGCCCCGTCTTCGACGATCCTCGTTTTAGCCCCACCCAGGGGTTTCCTCCATGGATGCACTATACCAGGAAAGTCGTCGATGTGCAATAAAACGTACGGCGGTGACACTCGCGCACTGCCCACACCCTCGGCAACGTTCAGATGGAATGATAATCGTTGCTATAGTAGTCCTAGTCGACCGTTCGCCCAAATCGAAAAAGAAACAGGATCCATCCCATGACCAGATCTCATGATCGGCGTCTACCCTCATTCTTCCCACCCCTCCTCAGATATCGCCATTCTCCCAAGCATCTAGTAATCGCTTCATACGCGCTTGTATCCCCCCAAACGTCACACCCCGCACATCCACCCTCATCTCCCCATCCCCGCTTGCACACACACACATCACCTTCCATACCCAGTGTTGACTGCACCACCCCACCCGATACCGCCCCACCTCCACCCCCCTCACCGCCCGCTCAAACATGGGGAGCTGCCCTGCCCGGACCCAACCCACCACGTGCGACCCCCGCCAATCAGGAAGCATATCCGGCGGGGGAACACCGCACAAGAACTGCGCCGTGTACGTCGACGACGTCCCCGCCAGCTCATAAAAGTTGCCGCGCGGTGTCGGCGGGGAGGGGATGCCAGCGGTGGAGATGGGGCGACGTCTGTGCTTGCTCTTGACGGTCGGGGAGGACGGCGTGGACGAGGGCGCGCGTGATGTGGTGCGCACGAAGAGGGCCCAGTGTAGCGGCGCGTGGTGACCCCGCCAAAACTGCACGAGCTCGATCGGGTAGCATCCGGGGGGTACTTGCACCGGCTCGATCACCGGGGGACTCGAACTGGCAATCGAGACCGGCACGGGTGTCACGACCGTGCGTGGGGGGGCTGGAACGTCTGTACGAGTCAATATGTCACACGAGATGAACGGGGACAGGACTGACGACTATCGGATGTGCACATTGTTTTTGTTTTTTTTGTAAATCAAATCTCGATCACCTCTTGAACTTTGAAATCGCGGGTGTTCTCCGTTCAGCAAGGGCAAGCACTCGAGGCGCAAGAGACGGGACAGGGGACAACGGAAATCAAGAACCCGACGACGGTCTTTTAAACCCCACGATCCATGGCCCTCGCGTGGTCCAGCTTCCGTCGAAGAGACAGAGACGCACTGTGGATGTTCAATCTAAACAAATAAGGAGGGCGAGGTTGTGATTGCGATTCCGAGTCTGATCTGGATTTGACGTGGACATTGGACGCGTCGTCCACAACACGAGGCGCCTGGTTCCACCGTTCCAGGCATCCGCGGCCCGACCGTTTTATTAAAACTTGATGAAGAGAATAATAGAGGAGGGCCGTGTTTTACGCGCAGGTCTTCGTGTTCGTGTTCGTGTCGGGCTCTTGGCAATGGCATATGCGCCGAGGAAAAAAAAGGGGGGGAAAGGGAAGGATGATTCTCAAGATGCCCATGGCACGGAACGGTCCGAGCCGGGTCTAGAACGGCCGAGGTTCGACACGCCATCGCAAACGGGCTCCTGTGACGTGCGTCAGCGAACGCGTTGAAAAAGAGAAACAGAGAACATGTATGGTGTGCACGAGGACAATGACGGGTGCCATGATGGTGATGCCCCGAGGATCGGACGACTCGGAGACGGACGAGGATGCAGGGCGAGCGCGAGCCCGCGGCGTTCTATTCGATTCGAGTGGTGTATTGTTTTCTGCTGACACGATCGTTTCATCTCGGGGACTAGGTAGATGGACGTCCTTTTTTCGTGTATACATGGCGTCGGCTTTGGATGCCAGCGGTGTGTTCTAGACCCGGGGGGACAGCGCGGAGTTGGGTTGGGAAGCCTATACGGGATCCTCGCAGTTCACCGTTCTCCGGCGGCGATGACCCACTACCCCACTACCCCGCTGTACGAATTCCCCCATTTCAAACATGTCTAGAGCGCGTTGATAACACGGAGTGGAATTAGTGTGGAACACTTGCGTCAGTGGGTTGGCAAAGAGATAGGGACGTTCGGTACGAAACCATCATCATCGTATAGCCCTTTGCCAATGGGAATACCAAGACTTTTTTCATTGTTTGAACACGATGATAGAACACCTGCTGGGGAAGCGCACCGTGACATCGAGCGAGGCTGTCCAGCCAATATTGGACGAAAAGCGCCAAGAAAAAGGTGATACATGGGCTTAGAGAGTATCCCATGCCGCGGTGTCAGTATGCTTGAAAGTCAATCGGATCTCGGGGATTTCAAGTACGCGCCCAAGATGGGTGTGTGTCACACTTTGGAAAGGGGCACGTACAGGTCTCTTTCTGTGTTGCTCCTAATAGTAATTAGCGCTGTTCCATGTGGACGAGTCATGAGCGTGGATTTTATAACGAAAAGATGGAGCAAGAGAAAAGGGGGTTAGCAGCAAATGTCCCGCTGGGAAAGAGGGATATGTCTCGCGTACCATGTTGCACAAGAGCTGGCGGGAAAGCGATTCCCCGAAGTGACACTCGAACAAGATTGACTCTACGGGATCAGATCTGGCGAGAAACCATGTCTGGTTTAGTGAGACGGTCTGGTACCGGCAGAATACTTTAAGACGGGTCCCAAGGGTGGGTAAAACGTTCACCGTGGGGGTATACTTTGCGGCTGGGCATTATGGCAACTCGTTTCGCACAATCGTACCGAGCAACGTGTCGAGGGCCGAGGCCTCAAAGAAGCGACCCCATCTGCGTAAACTGTACTTGCGACGTGTGATGTGCGTTGGACCAGAATGGCTCGAGCCCCGAGATTGACTCTCCTGCGAGGATCGGATCTGGGCAAGTACGTCCGGGGAACAGCTAGCGGGATAGACCGGCAGCCGGGGAATCGCCAAACTGTCTCTGATGAATAATTGTCCGGGACCGGTGGAACACGGCGGGCGGCCATTTCGTTCGGGACTACGCCGCGAAATGGTCGAGGTGTGCCAGCAAAACGGGCCTGTCTATATCCACCACTTGAGCGACGACAAGCACCACGTACCCGGCGTTATTGACGACGACGACAGCGACGACGGCCGAGTTTCTTTCCGTCGGGTCGGACGATGTCGACCACGGCGTAGAAGACACGCCAGAAATGTACCAGCCGGATAACAGATATCGATAAGCGAAGCGAACGGCCATTCGTCGACGTTTCAAAGACAGCCAGCTACAACTCAGCTCGTCGTCCCCTCCAACCCACCCGAATACCTCCATACCGCGGGACGACTCGGTGAGCACTGACAGCTCGACATTACTGTAAGCGAATTCATAAATACCCGTCGCCCGACGTTCGCGTTCGAATCAGTGGAAAACGAATGTCTTCTTATCAGCGCGTTCCTCTCGACGCATTCGGGGCCACGTTTGGCCAGCTGATCGGTGCGCGCAGCTTCTAGATGGACCTGTACTAAATCGCTGGATGACGGCTTCGTAGAGCTCTCGAGCGTCGCCCTCGGCGGCAAGGTCCTCAGCGTCTCGGACGACTTTTTCGCCGCAGCATTCCATCTCTTGCTCGTAGAGGTAAGCACGACGTTGGACGCACAACCGCAGTTTTACATCGATCGTCTGACTTGCCGATCTGTTCGCATCAAACACGTAGCCCGCACCGAGTCTCAAGGGTCAGTTTGGCCCCAACGGCGCCTTGTATAGTGGATGGGAGTCAAGGAGACACAACCCGGCATCCGATTGGTGCACTTCACTTTATATGGGTGGTGTCACCGCTTGCTGATGGCAGTCCATCATCACACAGGTGCGTCATTCGCCTCGGGACGACGGGCACGATCGTAGGGTTCGATGTGGACACATCGCATTTCAACGGTGAGTGCGTCCTCGCTCAGGCGTGCGCGATCTCATGTACGTCGTAGGCAACGAGGCGCCCTACGTCTCTGTCGATGCGCTCCTCGCGCCAGAGGCCGACTCCAACCCATCGGACATGGCGAACGCGACGGTATGCATTCTCTACCGCACAAGCACTCTCATCATATTTGCTCTCTCAGTGGACAGAGATCCTCCCAAAGGTCTCTCTCGGACCCTCGTCCCGCCACCTTTTCAAAATCACTGAAACCATGCGGTTCAGTCACGTCAAACTCAACATGTATCCTGATGGGGGAATTGTAAGCATGCATACATGGTCATTTCGAACAGGTGGCGCAGTTTGTTATTTTAGGCACGCTTCAGGGTCTATGGTCACGTTGCGCCCGTTCAACCGACAGACGAAACAGTGCCATTTGATCTGGCTCATGTCTTTGCGGGTGGACGGGTCGCGTGTACGTCTGACCAGCATTTCGGGGTAGGTTCCAATTTGATTTTGCCAGGACGAGGTGAGATGGTGTTTGATGACTGGATCACGTTCTGTCTGGTAACCCGCGTCGCAGGCAAGGATATGGGTGACGGATGGGAAACCAAGCGAAGCAGGGAAAAGGGACACAAGGACTGGGTCATCATTCAATTGTACGTCTTTTGTTCGCATGCTTGGACAGACTGAGTGATTCCGTATCTCCGTAGAGGCGCCCAAGGGAGGCTGCAAGTTGCCGAGATCGACACTGCGCATTTCAAGGGCAATTTCCCAGAGAGCTGCGAGCTGCATGGATGGCTCTCGGCGGAGCGGCAAGCACCGAAGAGTGACAGTGAGCTCTGGGTCCCCATTTTGTCGCGGATAAAATTGGGTCCGAATCGGAGGCATTTCTTCCAACTGGAGACGAACCCGGAGCAAGTGTTTAGCCACGTAAAAGTGACCATCTATCCAGATGGGGGGATCAAACGAGTGCGCATCGTCGGCACGCGGGGCGCGACTCCGAATCAAGCCGCGGGCACAGTCGCGGTTGTCTCAGACGCAGAAGACGGTCTCGTGGATACGGACGCAGTCGTTGTCCAGGATGTGAGGAAGCTGGCCAACGGCGTAACCAGGCGCAAGGCCATGCCGGTTTTACCGCTGACACACGAAGCGTTTGCACCATATGGACAGGTCATTCAGGCGTACGGCGATCATGCGGCGGCACCCCGTGGCACCAAGATTACACCTGCCAATGGTGGCACGGCGAGTAAATTTCACAAGCTGGCGTTGCCGTTTGGGTCGTATCCTGAGGGTGCGGGTGCGACGTGTGGGTTATCGGTGTATCGGTGTCAGCCTGTCGCGACTGAGAATGGACGGCTGAGGTTGGGGGTGGTGGAGAGGCACCCGTATACGAACCAGGCGTTCGTGCCGATGGGTGGTGGGGGGATTGAGGGGGACGAAGCGATCCGGGACCCGGGGAGGAGGTATTTGGTGGTGGTGGCATTAAACGGGGAGGACGACGGGCCGGACCTAGAGACGCTTAGGGCATTCGTGGCGAGCGCGGGACAGGGTGTGATGTATAACACGGGCGTTTGGCGTAAGTGTGTTGTCTGTGCCTTGACCGTTTGCTCATCGGGTCTTCTACAGACCAACCGATGACGGTACTGGACAAGGTGAATCATTGTGTTCCTGTTGCTCCGTATGTACTTATTATTAATAATTTTGACTAGGCAATGGACTTTACGTGTGTGGAGACGCAGATTGGAAACGGCGACAAGGCGGACTGCGAGGTGGTTGAATTAGGCGAGGAAAAGGGGGTAATTGAGCTGGTGATACCCAACTGAGCGTATCACCACTACGAAACGAATGTACGACAGTTTACTACACTTTCCGCCCTTGTGACGGGTGGTGAGGAGAGTCGGAGTTTGAAACGAGGTGCAAGACAAACGCAGACACAAACTGGACGCGAGCAGTCTCTCTTGTCTCTATGCGATGATGGAATCGAGAAAAAGACCTTTGGCAGACGACGGTGAGCTCGCAACCCAGCCAAAAAAACGGGCTGTCACCTCTCCCGGCCTCGCCTCGAGTCCACACACCACGCCCAATGGCAACACCGACAGCGTCCCAGAGCCCACAGCGGACGACCAGCTCGAGGTGGGCACACCCAGTGTCGACCGTCTCCTTCCTAGTCACACTTGCATTCCTTTTTTTTCTATATTTTTTTTCGTGGGTATAGCTTTTTCGCAAGGACGCCTTGTTTCGTCGGATGCGCCATTACGCACGGGAGAACGAGAAGAGTCGGGCGCGCATCGCACAGCTGGAGCAGCACAAGAGTACGTGTGAGGCGGGCTTGGTTGCGATTGCTGCATGTTGGGAACAGGTGCATTGTTTCGCTATTTGGCTATGCCACATGACGGATCATTTGATCCATGTTTTCTCTTTTGAAAACCTAGTTGGTGGACATGATACGAACGCTTACGATGGAGGAGGATATGCCCACTGTCGTTGTCGGGACCCAAGGTGGGTGTTTGCTGTTTGTCTTGTCTGGGATCGAGGGTGTCTTATCGGCCTCATTTTTCATGCTCGTCAATGTATTCAGACTTGTTTGATCTCTCACAGCACGTGTCCGCCGATTCGAGTCTGAAAACGGCCCTCGAGGAAAACATGCATGCAACGCAACGCCTAGTAACGAGCTTCCTCAAGTCACGTCCCATGGTGGGTCAGGATGCGACGTATCAACGATGTCAAAAGGTGCAGACGGAGGTGCGTCCTAGACTATCCAGTCCGCGTCTCATGTCCACTTAGGGGTCTAGTGTACGGCACTGCGATCCGAAGTCGTCGTGATGCGGAAACGGTTGGAGGAAGTGGAGGAGGATAGGGCGCGATGTCAAGAGGAGCTGTCGGCTGCAGAAATGCGGATTGATAGGCTGAAGAGTAGTACTGTGGCTGCCATACAGCCACAGTCGTCATCGTCACCCAACGAGTTGCCGGCGATGGAGGATATTCAGTCAGGGGATGGTTCACCACAGCCTCGCTCGGATTCACCCCCAGTGCGTATCAGGCGCATGCGTTGGTCTGTTATTGACAGGTGGTGTAGCATCCTCAGCTGAATGGGTACGATCACCCTCCATTGGTGGATTCGGAGGAACTTCAGAATACTTTGAAAACCAAGGACGGACGGATTTCGGCACTGGAGACCGAGAACAACCTTTTGACACAGGTGGTCACACACCTGAAAATCGAGGTAGGGAGGGCATTATTCGTTTCGTTGCTTGCTTACCTTTATTCTTAGCTGAAAGCGCCAACGGTAGAGACCATCAGCGAAACTCCGCATTACAAGCTCTTGTTGAACCACGCATCACACCTGGAGAGCACACTGGCCGAGAACGCACAGGAGATGTCTCAACTCAACGAGGCGCTTGACCAACTCCGAACATCGCGAAAAGAGTTTGAGGAAGAAACCCAAGTCCGTCGCCAAAACGTTGCACTGTCGACTATTCTCACATCTCGCAGGTTGCAGCACAACAAGCAACGAATGAACTCAAGACACTCTTGTCGAAACGGGACGCAGATAACCTTCGAGTTCGGGAACTGCGAGATCAGTATGGGGCTGAATTGTCTGAGCGGAAAGCCAGGGACTCGGTCAAGCTTCAGTCGATACATGAACTAAAGGAACTCGCGGAATCGCGGTCAGAACGGATATCGCAGTTGCAGTCGGAGGTTGCGCGGCATAAGGCAAGACTGGCAGCGCTTTCCGGAGACGAGGACCTTATGAGGTACCTTTTCGAAGCCAAGTCGGACGACGCGGATTATGTACGCGATCTGAGGCGGAAGCTGGAGTGAGAGGTCCTTTTCACCCGAGCGTGACTTGCCGACTGACGTTTCTTAGAGAGGCCGAGGCCAAGTTTACAGCGCTTTCAGAAGTCTTGTCGACACTAAACAAGGATCATCCCGACGTAACGCAGCACATCGCGGCCGAGGCGACTGTTCGCGAGGAACTTGCGAGGACGTCGAAAGAATTGGCACACTATCGGTCTATATTCGGCGAAGCTTCCACCGAAACGCGTACGCTTGCCCAACAACTCGAAACCAAGGAGAGCGAGCTACAAAAGTTGCGTTTACTAACAGAGCAGCAAGCGCAGGCGGAGACGTCGTTATTTGCAGAGATTGACCGACTCTCTTCTCTATGGGAAGGTCTAGATCAACAAGTGAAGAAAAAAGTGTTTGAGCTGGGTGGATTTGAGGAGAAATTGCAAAAGGCGGCCCACGAGGTGTGTTTCCTTTTCGTGTGAGTGGACCATGGAGTGGCTGACAGTGCGTACAGAAAGCCAAGGCGGAAAACAAGTATTTTACTGCGATGCGCGAAAAGGAGATGGGTGAATCGGAGCGCAAGGCGATGTCACGCCAACTTGAGAAACAGGGCAAGGCTGTTGAACGTGCTGCAGAGGTCGAGAAAAACCTTGCAAGCCAAGTCGTCCGTCGTTCTGATTCCCTCTATTGAAATGGCGGTGATTGATTTTTCTTGTGAAAAGACTGACCTTGAGAAGATGAATGTTTTGAGCCGGAGAGCGATCGACAATGCGGACAGGCGGATCAAGATGCTTGAAATAGATGTCTCAAAGTGGCAGGCACAGGCCGATGCAGAAAAGAAACGCGCTGCAGAGGTATGGCGAACACGTCTAGTCTCGAACTATTCACTCACTTGACTGACACGACGTCTGCAGGCATGCCACTTTGCAAAAGAACGGGATATCCACTTGCGCAAAGTGGAGGCATCGTTGAAAGCCGCCGAGGAAGAGATCTCGCGGACTAAAAAGGAAGCGGAAAAGAAGATCAAGAAGATGAGTTCGGCGGTTGTACCCGTGAGCGCTAGGGAAGAAGCGCTCACACAAGAAAACGAGGGACTCTGGGTAGGTGCCCTTTATCGACGACTCTGCGAATGGCTGACGCCGGGTTTTCTTAAGAAAATCGTGAAATGCACAACGTGCAAACAAGGGATGCGTGAAGTCGTGTTGACAAAGTGCATGCACAGTAGGTTGCGTTTTAGCTCTTGAGGTTGATCGGGTTCATTCCGTACTCCCCAGCGTTTTGTAAACCGTGCGTGGACACGCGTATCTCGACGCGTCAACGACGGTGTCCGAATTGTAACTTGGCCTTTGCTCAAAGCGAAGTACAGACAGTTTATTTCCAATAAGCCGGGACGAATCGGGCGAGTTTAAGCCAGACCGTTGGGGCCCTCTTTCTTTGTGGCTTTACCCTCACTCTTATTCCTTGCTTTCTTCGAGAAAGTTAATGTCTCGTAATTTTAATGCCGACTGTGCTTTTTAGGGGACCAACGAATAGAATCCAAGGTAGATGTCGATGCGTGCCACTGACCCTTTGATTTCTCCCCGTACTTGTAGGCTCCTTTTCTTCCCCTACTTATGTTACGTTGCTCCACCTCATTTACTCGCTTGTTTTTATACGTTTTTTATGAGATTTGGATGGACGATCCTTGGAAAGGTCACGATAAGTGCGTGTCTATTGTGCTTCGAGATTCTCTTTGACCGTGGATGGGTGCGTCTGCCATTGCACCGTCGTGATTGTATTGTGACCTTCCTATGGACCTTGCTGCTCTTTTCATGGCCATCAACTTCGAAGAGAGGTGATGTGACGAGCCCCAGGCATTCACCATCTAAGAGTATAGTAAGCATAGACTGACGCTTTCGTACAGTTGGCCGTCTGTGCTTGGAAGTCCCTCCAGCACATCTCAGCACTGACGCCTTTCTAGAAATTACACATCGCTAAGAATGTCTCAACCATTTCATGGGGCCCATGAAGCACTTCGTCCCAGCGTTTAGTGTACGTCTCCATTTCTGGGACCATCCGCCGCTGCTAGCGTGTAAGCCTACTGGCATACTCGTCACGGTAGATAGCAGTCTGTGCTGCTTATCGGATCCTTCACGGATGGCGACGATGGACCCCCATGGCGGACGAGTTCACCATGGAGAACCGCATGGTGGCGTACAAATCCCGGCGGAATGCACCGAAAGGCCCTCTTCCTGGTCGACGACCTGTGAGCTTGTAGCAGGCAGGAAGTCTCCCTCCCTCCGAGTCACTCGCTGATACCCAACTGCAACCACTCAGGCTGGGGTCGCGCTATGGCACCTCTTAGCACCTCTACCTCTTAGCCAACTCCCTCGCCTAGTCCGGAGTGGTAGCCACCTAAACGGACTCGGAAGGGCGACGGTCGGGGTAGCGGCAGCCCCCTGACGAGAGCTTTCGCAGGATCGAAACCGCACCCAAACCGTCCCCTCCGCACCTTCTGCTGCACTGTATGACACCCGCGTCAGCCCGGCTCTAATCCTCGGAGAGGAGCGCCCGACGGAACCAGCACGATGGCACTGGCAGCCCAAGACGCCCCTCTTCGCACAGACTCAACACTGAGGCCCTTCGTGCCCCAGTCTCACATCAGTCGCGTCTTGTACCCGTACGTCTTGGTCGTCCCAACGCAGCGTGGTCCTGTTCCGTTGTGCCCGTTCGTCTCAGTGTTTCCCGCCGCGGTCACGGTGGGCTTCCACAGCGCTTCCAATCCCAAACAATGTCAACGGTGAGACGAGCAGAGAAAGCTCTCGTGGCGGGTACAGACTCTTCGATAGTGGGGTCAACAACATTGATGGAAAAGGTACGTGGCGACGCGGCAAGGTCCACCGACGATGGACTTGAGCGCTCGGTGTAACCGCGTGTGTCGATAGCGAGAACACCTGATATTAGAGACGGACGTGTCTGCAGAGGCCGTGCAAAGCCGTCTGGCGTCATCTCATCCCGTCCGTTCCAGCCCCAGTCTCGGTTTATGACGAGGTTGGGCCATGCTGGCCCATGCATTTGCCAGTGTTAGGTCTGGGCATATCGAGATACGTGCAACGAAGGTTGCTGAATGTCATGCAAGGCTGTGAGTCATTCAAGCCGCCGGGCAGGAAAGCCTCTGAATCAGGAGGTCGAGATTGAGTAATTCCACAATTGCACCAATGGATTAATCTCCACGTCTGGATTGTGTGACACATACAAGATGTCTGAACACTAGTTATGAACAAGGCGAGATCCTGTCTGGAAGTAAATGTTTCAGATGAGGCTAAAAATTCTGTGACAGGTAGAACATTCGGGAGGAGTGACTGGGCAAAGCAAATATCGGAAAGCATTCGGACAGTGTTAATGTGGAAGTGAGCTAGCAAGTATGGGTGTAATGTAAAGATTTTTACACGAGTGGGGGCCAAAAAGCGGTGATAGAGAGAAGCATACGTATCAAAGGAAACACGAGCAGTACACGGAGGATGAGAGTGTCCGACGACGAAGGCTACGGTAGCAAATGCGACAGATCTGCGAGCCAGGACCTGGAGGCCAAAACAGAGATGAAGACGACGAGAAGCTGATCGCCAACGCGCACGCTGTAACGTTCGTCAATGTATACGAATGCATGAGGCGGAAGAAAGACGAACCTGTCCTTAAGCGTCCCAGGTGGTGCGATAGAAGTCGGCGTGCTTGTATTTCTTCTTGACTTCGGCGAGGAGGTACCAGCCGGGGGTGCAATAGGTAACGTGGTTGCTAGTCGAACCGCCTCTGTTGCTGCCCGAGTGGAGCTGACCGACGATACGAGCTTTCCTATCCTCCATGTGCCAAACGAGAGAACCAGAGTCTCCCTTGGCGGAGAAGACTTCGACATACTTCTTGCCGGCGTTGTAAATGGCGAGCTCTCTGGATTCGACCCCAACATCGTTGCGAGTCAACGATTCAAGGCCGGAGTAGTGCCCGAAAGTGAAGTCGGTGGAGTTTCCATCTTTACCGACCATGAGACAAGGCTTTCCTTCATGGTCGAACTCCGCAGGGGCACCGAGCTCCTCCTTCGTAACGCAACCAGTGATGCGAAGCATCCCCTCGCCGGGATACTTGAACGTGGTCGGGCGACCACTCTGTGGATAAAACATGCTCCCGAGCTCTAGAGGAGTGATATTCGCTTCTGCATAAGGGTTTGATTTTGTTAGATGAGGGAAATGTGACAAAGATAAAGCGCACCCAGATCAACGGCATTTCCTACAAAGCCATCCGCAACCCTGGCCTTCGTAGCCAAGAACACTCCCCAGTCGGAGGTATAGTTGGTGCACCCTTGGTCGACTTTGATAGCGGGGGCGTACTCGACGTGGCCGATATTGCGCTGAAGCTTGATGTTCGACCAGTACCTCGTAACGTCGATGCGGAGCTTCTCGAGTCCAGCGATGGCTTCATTCTTCTCGTTCAACAGGCGTTGGTACCGCGCTATCGTCTCTGCGTTCGCCGGGCTCTGATCTCCATTCGTCGGGCTCTGATCTCCATTCGTTTGAAATCTGACGACGTCGCGAGCAAAAATGTCAGCACCAACTTTGTGATCAGCAATAGCCTTTGTGATCTCGTCGAGACCACGCTGGAACCGACGCATCCCGCAGACGCGAACGTGATCCTTGGCTGCTCCGTCCTTGAGCACGTAGTCGACACTGGTGTCCTTCCGGAGAACATGACAGTTGCTGATCCCGTACACCTTGTCGCTGGGATTACCGCTGTCATCCTTGTTCTCGTGCATCCACAAGGTAAGAGTCCCCTGGGTGTCGTCCTCCTCCATATCCTCGGTGGTAAGTGGAACAGCGAGAAGAGGAGTGAGGAATCGCCGAGCGCGGTGGGTGCCATCGATGCTGTCGACATGGCGCATGAGCGGAGGGCCTGCAAGCTTCCGCAAGACAGCCTCTCTCCATTCTACCTCAACATCCTCAACACCATTCTCCCGCAGAAGAACAAGGATCTCCTGAGAGGCGTCGTGGGCGGTGTCTGCCGAGGTCAGACCAGGCTTGACACCAATCCAGACTACGACCGGTCCGAGAGTACCATTCCTCTCCTCTCCCGGCGGATCGTGAGTGAAAAAGCGGACCGTGTCGATGGAGGACCACGGGATATTTCGTAATGTGATGATGTCGCGAATCCGGGGACCGACAACGTCCCAGACCTTGTTCAGTGGCGTACCAAAGACTCCGCGAGGCGATTTTATGGGCACATGAGAAAATGTGCCAACGGGCTCGAGGAATGGCCTAGTGAGAGCATCGGTGCGGTACACGAGATCAGGGTGTTCGTCATCCCCAGTGATGCCGTTGTAATAGCATGCCCTTTCGAAGGCGCTAGGACCATGCTCGGAAGCCATGGTCGTGTCGCTGGTGAAGGTGAGGGTGGAGACGCTGGACGTTATGGATGAGCTGCTGAAGGTTGGGGAGCTGGGCAAGCGGGGCGAGCTAGGGACCTTGTGTTGCTGGCCCTGGAAGACGATGCACTCAAGACCAAACAGGGAAGCCTCTAGGTGGAAGGTGGTAAGTCTGGTATAGACACGGAGAGAAGTGAAGGGACTCGCTGAGTATTTGAAGGGAGGAGATGTATTCTGGACCCTTTAGGGGACAGGTCTATGTCGATTCCTGGACCCTTTAGGGGTGACGCCAATTTTACCGGCAGTTCCCGACCGTATGATGCTAAATCTGCACATTTAATCCTGCCGCATTTTCGAGCTCTGCCGCATTTCTGGGTCAGTCCTGCCACGTTATTGGTCAATCATGCCGCGTTTTTTTAAATAGTAGACTAGTGAGTACTAAGTACTAGAAATAGGTACCGGTTCAACACCTAGTCTTGAGCAGTGCGCCTCATGTGATAGTACGCATTGTTGGCGAGCCGGAAAATGTGTGGCAGGAGGGGGGTTCTCCACTGTCAGACATGCGCGAGAGGGTGGAGCGGTCGCGAAAGTGGTCAGCGAACAGGGCTGGTATGGATAGCGAGAGGGTGGAGAGGTTGCGAGAGTGGTCGGCGAATAGGGCTGGTATAGATGGGCGAGAGGGTGGAGAGATCATCGCTGACACTTTTAGGTCTTTGCCTTAGTCGTCCTCGTCGACGTGGCAGGTTCAGGTGGTGCCTAGGACGTCTATGGTGGTTGGTGGGTGCCGTAGATGTCGCAGGTACGTGCGCCGTTTCATATTCATGCCGTCCATGCTGACTTGAGTCTCCTCCAGTTAGTGCTTTCATCTCGAGTCGTTTCGACTCGCAGCGCATGCTGCTCGCTCCGTCGTCGTTCCGGCAGTCTCTCCCACTCCTCTGGACTCCATCTGCGTCGATTTGACGCGTTTCGTCGTCATCGTTTCATCTCGACACGACCTTGTGGCCTGGTGGCCCTCCTGACCCTCTATTTTGAGTTTTCGTGTTCACATCCTTGATGCGCGCGCTGTCAGCACTCTCCCGACGTGGCTTGAACCTATATGAACCGTTGGTATTAATCCGGTAAGCTGTTTCGTCGCGGTTGAGTCCTTGTTTGACCTTTCCCCTCAGTTGGCCTCCTGGCCCTGTACCTCGAGCTAGTGTGTTCGCATTCGTGTTGCGCTCGTTCTGGTGACTCGCGAGGTGGTCCTGGACACTACATGGACAGTTGGTATTGATCCGATGAGTCCCTTCGTTGTGGTTGACTTTCTCTTTGACCATTTATCCCCTAGAGCCTTCTGGGGCGTTATGTCGATGTAGCGCGTTCGCATCATCGTTGCGCGGCTTCCCGCGGCTTCCAGAAGGTTCTGGGGTGCTCTGGTAACCCTAGGGTACGTCCGTGCCTTGCGCCGTTGTGTCCACGACATGTGGTACCAGTCGAGGTGAGTTCTCCTCATCTCCTTGTTCCAGCCTTTCTTCGGCACGTGCTGACCTGTTTTCCAGGTTCTTTGGCTGATTCCTATCTTCCTCATTGCCCTCTGGTACCCTCGACATGTGTGCTGTGCATGCCAGTGCGCTCATCTCGACATGAGCTTGGTCTGCTGAGTACCTCTCTGCTGCAGATATCTGTTCGCTGCCACTGACATGTCTTGCACCTTCTTAGGTTGGTTACGCAGGTCCTTGTCACCGTCTGGTGCTGCCGTCGCATCCACTTCGGCGCTGGTTGTTGGAGATCAGCCCATCGTATCAGACATTTTCGTACATTCGTTACATTTCCTTATTTGGACACTACGTATAGTTCTGTAACCACTCGAGTTCGAGGTGGCTACACGAAGAAGGGTAATCTTTCACAGGTAGACTTCAGACACGAGGGAATCGTTCCAAAGGATCTCTGTTTGAGATTTCTTGTCGGTACATCGTATTCTACGAGTTCTTATATACGAATTTGAAAGGGCGGTGCTATAGAAAAAGGAAATGGTGGTATGAAATGAAAACATATCAAAACGGTATGAGTCACGAAAGGACACTTTGGCCGAACTCAGTTCGTCCGAAGTACAGTCGTTACACTTTGTGACCTTTTTCTCTTGCCCCAGCGCGACACTGAGTATGTATGCACACTGTGCCCAGAGATCTACTAGATGGCAATATCCCAGAACGTGTATGCATGTGCCTATCCTCTGCATGTCCCGAAAAAAAGTTCTTGCTCAGCGCTCAGCACCAAACCACATTCCGATTCATTCTTCCATGTGCTTGCGCCGAGCGCGCGAGTCAATTCGAGGACAGAACTACTCTCCTCCTGGTCCGCCGCTCAGCATCTTCAAGTTACTTCAAGTGTTTGTTAGCAAAGCTCGTGCATATTGTCGAATATGAACGTTCCTCAACGGCGACGGTGCCAGTGACTGCATAGGCCTTCCAAATCTCATCATCTCTCTGACTCAAAACTGTTCTCCATATTCGCCCACTGGGGATCTGAATGTTGAACACTTTGCCACGACGGTCGTTCGCGCTATAGTGGTAGCGGCTCTCATACTAGTCACTATCTGCCATACATCAAGGCGCTGAGGTCCCTGACAGCTCCGTAAGTCGTCTTGCTCGTTCCTCGTCAACACCTCTAAGAGATTGAAAGATCTAATGATTACTGGCACAATGAAGCAAGCGATGGCCCATGTTGGATAGTTTTGGAAGCACGAGCAGGTAAAGACCGTTCCCTTTGATGTCGGAGGGTGGAAGTTCCAGCCCCTCAACAATCTCAAGTGAAGAATGAGTTTGCAATATTGCTCATCTGGACAGAAGCATACGGGTCTGACTGCTTTCAAGGGCACCATATCATACACGTACTTAGAATCGTGATCGAGTAGTGGTAGGTGGCAGTGCAAGGTGGGCAGGTGTATTGCGTTATTTCAGGCGTCTAAAACGATTTTCGCTCACCTTGCGCCAGTACGCTGGAGCAGGGGCTCCCCAGGTGTTGGCCTCGCCGCATCCTCGAGGCCGGGTTCCCACGGGTCGTAGCGTAGGCTATATAGCGGTCGTCGGTCCTGTACATAGGCATCCTCTTCTGCTACAGGACCTCCTTCCTGCCTTCTCCAACGCAAATCAGACTTGACATACGAGTCACCGCTTCCACGAACGATTGGACATGGGCAACTCTCCGCAAGATGTGTACGCGAGATGTCTGCCTAGTAGTCGCGGATACCCCCTGTGGTTTCCAGAACCCAGTAATACACTCCCTACCTCATATCAGCAAGATGGGATTCAGATTGGTGACGTTGGTGTAGTTGATCAGTCGGGCAGTTTCGACGTCCTCTTCAACATATGTCATTCCGCCCGTCACGCTCTCCATCAACGTCCCGGAATCCTGGACAACTTCAAGCTCGACCCTGTCGTTTTCGACTTTGAACAAGAAGTTGATGTCAGATCCAACGCAGACCCTGCTGGGTGTGTTATAAGTTCATCTGGCATCACACGAATACATAACGAATCCTTGCCGTATGTAAACGTCAGTCAAAGTGTGCCATAATACTGATCTGTGTATACTGTGAAGGGTTGGCAATTATGAATTCGTTCCAACGTCTTCTGACGGCGCGATTCTCATCCTCCCCGATGGAGCCACACGCCATGACCTTTTGCGGAAGGAGCGCTTTCGCATCGCGGCGGTAGAAAATGCATTTGACTGGTATTCAATAGCCAGGAATTGCCACGGTGATGGTGTCGGTTCTCTCTACCTGATTACTGGATTCTATAAAGCACGATCTTGGTCTCTCGCTTCGTTCAACGACAGTACTCCACTAAATCCCCGATGCATCAAGGTATTTCAGCGAGATGGTAACGATGGTAGGGCTGGAAGAGATTGGGTACCTACATTTCCTGTGGATTATCGTGATGGTCCAGGAGGCAACCACAATGGGAGCGTCAACCAAACTGTCTATATGAGTGGGTTCAGAATTGCGGTACGAGATGACGTGCTAGGATGGTGGACTCAGGAACCCATCATCGAACCTGTACCTGCTGTTCAATTACACCCACGCCCTCACTGTTTTGCGAGGTTTTTCAAGGGGTTATTTAGTGGGAAACGCGGTTCCAGAAACCGACGTAAAGCAGGCATCGATAGCAAGGTGAATCATGTACCGGCTTTGGCGCAGGTAGGTTATTTCCTGACACACCATATGTTGGCGTAGAAAGCTAAATCAGACTATTAGCCCTTTCATCCGTCTGATATCATCAATCGTTATCTATTAAGTCAGGTAAGTACCATAATTTATCGACCCAAGCCATCACAACTGATGCCTTCATTCTAGGATCCCGATGCCCTGGTGGCTGTTACCCATGACAGCCAGTGGATTGATATGATTGAAACTGTTCGTTGTCGTGTATCTTGTTATTTCCTTTTTGATGATAATCCTACCACTGACAGGGTAAGTTGGCACAGGAGGACCTGACACGAGAAGACTTGGTCCAAAAAGTATTGTCGGAAAACTACTCTCTCACCATGCAGCCTGATGCTGGCAAGTACCTAGCATCTACGAGCGTTTATTATTACTGACGGATTCCAGGCGCGGTCTATTTCGAACGTAAAAGGTCTGCCCTCCTCATTCAGTCGCATTCCAGATTCTAACAAAGTAATCCTGACAGTGGGCATGTCAGTAGTTTCGACTCGGAAAATGCTTACGATGATCTACGAGTCAGGTGTTCGACACGAACCCATGCGCGAAATGGAAGATTTTGGCGGCCACCAATCTTACACTGCCATTACACGTACGTATTTCATCCGTCTTTGTCTTGTGCAGGCGTGATATTATTGTTCAGGTATCCGTGCTGAAGAATTGACGACCAGTTGGAGACGGATTCCATCTGGAATATTTCTCCTGGTTGAGTTTGGTAACAATCAAAAGGTGACGAAAGCCAAGCCGCTACTACTTGGCGAGAGCACTATGGAGTGGGATGATCTCATTCTGCTGTGAGACAACTGTTCCTTCTTTTTTTCTTTCTGACGTCTCTGAATTTCAGTCCTTCTGAACCACACATGATCGTTCGATTGGCGGTTTGTGTGTCATTTGAGAGATTTCCTACGTTGGGAAGAGGAGAGGTACTCTACTTGTTAGAAAAGAGTGTTGCAGAATGGAGTGATAATACTCACCGTAAGTATCAGACCTCAATGAACTACGTGGCGCTTAACATGCCACAGCGGTCAAATTTTCTCCGAAGCAAGGAATGGCAGCAGGCATTTGTTGTTCGATCCTCATAACTATGAAACAGCAGAATCTTAGTCGTCCAATAGTTGCTGCATGTCAGAGTACTCAGGTGAGAGAAGTCGCTTTGGGAGCGACTGTTACTAATTTCGTGGGAAGTCTGACTGGGAAGGGTCTTCAGAACTTGCGCAACTAACAAATCTGGGTCATGACGCTCTCTTCCAGTATCGTCATGACCCAAGGAAAGAAAATCTGGATATCTCGTTACAACACTTCCAGCGTGCTTTGGAGATATGTCCTCCTGAGCACCGATGTCGTGTTGCTGTACTACGGAACTTGGCCATGGCAAAATTTTTCTATTGTCAGGTTGCTGGCGTACGTGAAGACCTCGACATTTCCATCTCTTTATATCGGGAAGCCCTTGACATGTATTTGGTTGGTCATCCAGATAGACCTACGACTTCACTCTACCTAGCTCAAACCCTGCTATATCGTTTCGGGAGGTGTGGATATGAAGAATCTATAATCAATGAAGTCAAGGAGCTCGTGGCCAAGGTTCAAAGTGGTTGTCCTGAGAACTCCCATGAACGCCGAGCTGCAGAGCTCATACTCCAGACAATCATAAATAGCAAAGACTTAGGTGAACTCAATGAATCGATCTCTACATTGAATGACGCTACCGAGCTGCCACCAGAAGGCTATTTTGATAGGCCGCACCAACTGTATAACTTCAGCGTTGCATTACTGCAGCGCTTTGAAGTATGCAGCAAACTCGATGACCTCGTCAAGTCAATTACAGTACTTGAAGAAGCTCTGCAACTTGCACTGCCTGGAGATCCCGAACGCCCCGAAATGTTCACCACTCTTGGATATTCATATCTCAGGCGCTTTGAAGAAAATGATGACATTGCTGATCTCGAAAAGTCAGTCTACGCAAACAAAGAAGCTGTTTGCCTTACTCTGGACGGTCACCCTGACATGCCTTTGCGCCTGAACAACCTTGGGAACTCCTTCAGGACTCGCTTCGAGCGCCTCAGAGAGCTGAGCGACCTGGAAGAAGCCATTTCAAGGCAATGGGATGCCGTTCGCCTCACTCCAAATGGTCACACTGACATGCCTCTGCGCCTGAACGATCTTGGGAATTCCTTCAGGACTCGTTTCGAGTGCTTTGGAGTGCTGAGCAACCTGGAGGAAGCTATTTCGAGGCAATGTAATGCCGTTCGCCTCACTCCGAATGGTCACCCTGACATGCCTGTGTGCCTGAGCGACCTTGGGAACTCCTTCAGGATTCGTTTCAAGTGCCTCGGAGTGCTGAGCGACCTGGAGGAAGCTATTTCGAGACAACGGGAGGCTGTTCGCCTCACTCCGAATGGTCACCCTGACATGCCTGTGTACCTGAACGACCTTGGGAACTCCTTCTGGACTCGTTTCGAGTATTCCAGAGAGCTGAACGGCCTGGAGGATGCCATTTTGAGGAAACAGGATGCCATTCGCCTTACTCCAAATGGTCATCCCAACATACCTATCTACCTGAATGACCTTGGCATTTTATTCAAAGCTCGTTTCGAGGAACTTGGAGAGCTGAGTGACCTGGAGGAAGCTATTTCGAGACAACGGGAGGCTGTTCGCCTCACTCCGAATGGTCACCCTGACATGCCTCTGTGCCTGAACAACCTCGGGAACTCCTTCAGGACTCGTTTCTCGCATCTTGGAGAGCGGAGTGACCTTCAGCAGATACTTTTACTGTCCTCTATGGCTGCGTGTTCCTCTGCAGGCCATGTTTCTGCTCGATTACGTGCATCACAGACTTGGATTTCCTCTGCACGTTTTTTGCACCACCATTCCCTCCTTCATGCATATTCTGTTATCATTTCTCTCCTCCGTCAACTAGCATGGATCGGCTTTTCCCTTTCTCATCGTCACCACGAACTCAGCAGACATGTTCATATTGTCCACGAGGCTGTGGCTGCAGCCTTGGACGCAGGGCATCCAGAAACTGCTGTCGAATGGCTTGGGCAAGGGCACTCGGTTGTTTGGCGGGAGTTGCTCCAACTCCACAACCCCTATGACGAGTTGTCATCTGTCTATCCCAGTCATGCGCACAGACTTCGTGCACTGTCTGCAGCATTAGACCATGCTGGTATCACACACGAAAAATCCTTATCCTTGCCGTCCGGACAGACAGAAAATGCAGAACATCGTGAGCCTTTGCAACAGGAAGCTGATATGCATCGTAAGCTTGCAATTAGTCGAGACCAGCTGCTTCGGGAGATCCGTCGATTACCTGGTTTCGAGAAGTTCCTCCTCCACAAGGAGTTCTCCCAGCTCCGTGCCTTGGCACACTCTGGGCCGGTAGTCTTCCTCAATGCCACAAAAACCCGCTGTGACGCCTTAATTGTGCTTGCAGAGGTGGATCGTGTTATCCATGTACCGCTTCCCAATTTCACTCTCCAGCTGTCCACGATACTTCAGACCGACTTGGAGATGTATGTACGTCGGGCATATGTCGAACCCTGGGGTGTAACACAGGACGAAGTCGTGCGGGATTTTGTTTTGGCACCTCTGTGGAGGTGCGTTGTCAAGCCAGTTTTGGATGCACTGGCTCTTTCCGTACGTGACCTTCTGCATTGGTTTCAGTGCAGCCGGCCTAATTGCTGATGTCTGTATGCAGATTCCCGGAGAGTTTCCACGCATTTTTTGGTGTCCGACGGGGCAATTCACGTCTCTTCCTCTTCACGCAGCTGGCATCTATGATACTAGTGACATCCGATTTTCACAGCCTGGCCACAAGGTCTTCGACTTTGTCGTCTCATCATACATGCCTATTCTCAGCACTCTTACCTCTTCATCGCATTCCAATGCTTCATCTAGCGAGAATCTCCGCCTTCTCGCTGTCCGTCAGCCAGACTCAGATGGCCCACCCAAACTCCCGGGTACAAACCTTGAATTGAAACACATTCAAGAGGTGATCGAGAACTTTCCATCTGCTCAGGTATCCCTCACAGTGCCTTCTGAGGGAACCGTCGAGGAGCTCCTCATCCTCATCAAGGAAGCGGACTGGGTTCATTTCGCCTGCCACGGTGTTCATGATCGTGTCAATCCAATGAACAGTGGCCTCTGTCTCGCTAATGAGCGCAGACTGAGGGTATCTGACATCATCGCATTATCCCGGCCCCGTGGTGGGCTTGCGTTTCTCTCTGCGAGCAGCACGGCAGTAGGTGACAAGAATCTTCCGGATGAAGCTATTCACATCGCAGCTGGAATGTTGCTTGCTGGGTACGAGGGGGTGATTGGTACGATGGGGTCGATCAGTGATCGCATCGCTCCTAAGCTGGTAAAGGACGTCTAC
The DNA here is from genome assembly GCA_038094595.1 of Pulveroboletus aff. annulatus. Taxonomy (NCBI): domain Eukaryota; kingdom Fungi; phylum Basidiomycota; class Agaricomycetes; order Boletales; family Boletaceae; genus Pulveroboletus; species Pulveroboletus aff. annulatus. Next base: position 33,106 of record JBBPTX010000331.1, read on the forward strand.
GAGCAACTGTTTCGGAGCGGCACGAGACCAGATTATCGAGACACTGCAAGAGCGCTGCATGACGCTGTCGCACAGCTTCGTCAAGATGAAACCGTACTACTCAAAGATTGGTTTCCATTCGTTCATATGTGTCTCTGAGCGATTGAGCAGTGCATAATAGTGTTGGAGTTCCCAGTCGGGCAGCGACGACACCAAGCCTGATGTTGCCTAGGTGATGATTGGTCATCGCATAGTTAAAATATTTTGCACACACAGTTCTCTCTTTCCTCAGTTGTTGTGACACGCA